>RJWM01043514.1:0-13767 GCA_004363535.1 Dasyprocta punctata | reverse complement strand
CAACCCGCTCGGGCCCCCTTCTGTCCCTCAGACAGAAGCTTTCTTTCCCTCAATAAATATATCTTGCTCTTATCCTCCGTCGTTCCTAAAATTCATTCTTCGATTTTAGAGAACACGAACTCGCGCCAGACGTATAGTAGGTTGGGAGTTTCATTCCCCCATATCATTTGGAGGTCTGGGATCATTTTTCCTATATCACCACCACGCCTGGCAAGAGTAAGAGATTTCAACACTGAGTTTCTCATTTCTGAAACACAAGAGAAAATTAGGCATCCTTTTAATTTTTATTTGTATTTTTTATACCCCTACGGCATCCCATGAATGGATTTCACCCCAGGGCAGGTGGATGCCCTCTGAAGAGAGACCAGAAGATAAAATTTGACCAGCCTATCCACTCTCAAACTGGTGTGTAGTTTTATATCTTTTAGGAACTCAAATTTTACTCCAGCAGGTGTTTTCAATAAGCACAAGTTATAACTGATCTCAGTTGTAACAGCTATATTTAAAGAAATGCTATATTTAGCATTAAACCACTGCTTTTTAGTTCTTTGAAAGAGAAGGAGGCAGAGAGATCACAAAGTGGCACCTTTTATCCTGAAAAAGAGATCACCTTTAGAGATAGCCTGAAGCAACAATTGCCATGAAGCCAATCCCAATCCCTAGGGCAAAAAAGTCTCCAAAACACTCTTGTTACCTATCTAATCACCTTTTATGGGCAACCTTTCCTAGCCCAAAAAAGGCCGTACAGCATTTAAAGTCCATTTTACTCTCTAAGTATCTGAAGTTCACAGGTAAAGAGTTTACATTTGTTACCTAGCAACCAGATTTGCAAAACAGTAAAGACACATCCATTGGTTTTACCTGTGTATGAGAGAAGAGAAAGGCTGAGTAAAAATCTCTTGTTTCAGCACTCAGGAGGCTGAGCGTTGTGAGTTTGAGGCCAGCTTGGGCTACAACGCGAGCACAAGGCCGGCCTGAGCTACATAGTGCGACCCTGACTCAGAAAACCAGGGCCGGGAGTTTGGCTCAGTGCCTTAAGTGCCTGCCCTGGCAGGTGTGAGGTTGTGAGTTCAATCCCCAGTGCCGCAAAAAAAAAAAAAAAATCTCGTTTGTTCTCAGTACCTATAAAGCATGAATGTAAATTGCTTTGCCTGATTGCTGTTTTTCTGTGAAAGGCAAAGAGTTTCTGTAAGTTACTTCTTCTTAGCCTCCTAGAAGAAAGGGAGGAACTGGGGTTTTTAACTTATTCATAGAGAGAGTAAAGTCCAGATCTGTAGCTTGACTACATTTAAGTCCAGCTTAGGAAATGGCTCTAACAGCATAGTTTCAGGTCACCTTGAGACAGAGAATACCTGATGACCACTGAAAAAGTTATCTTTCACCTCACTTGAGGTAAGTGGAGATTCTCTGCTGATTACCCATCCGGGGCTGTTGGGACCTTTGGGTGTCCACTGGAGAGCTGCCCCAGCCCTGACTCCTCAGTTGTCCTTTCAGTTTTCACTAGTTCTTGCAGTCAGAGATCTGTCTCTGGAAAGGAATCCAGTTGCCTGTCTGGTTAACATTCCACTGGGCATTGGTTTTAATGGGAATCAGGATTCACCAGGGTGTCCTGGAGAAACCTATCCTCTGCTTTGAGAGTGGCCACTGTCCTAAAGGTGATTATTAACTGGCAGAGTAATCACTGTTTGGTTTTAGTGTTCTATAAGGCACAGATAAAAGCTTAAACTAAATATAGATGAAATTTCATAAAAAGACCCATTTCACAGAATTGTATATTGAACTCCACTAGATGGTGCTCTAACATTACTTCTTCGTGCTGTCTAGGATAAACTTAAAAACCACAGCAATCATGAATCTAAATGCAGGACATATAAAACAGGAATACAAGAACTTGCCCGCAAAAGTAAAACATACCTTTGAAGAAACATCATACTCACTTTAATAGAAGGATACAAATTCAAGGCATAAAGTGATTGTTCAAAAGGCACAAGCAGTGGCAAACAAGAATGACAATTATGATTACCTAATATAATCCAGCAGTCAAGAAATAAAAGTAAATAATCATTTCCTGTTAATTATTTCCTATCTCAGTGGGACCTCCAAGTATGTTACGGAGGTGATATCAGAACCTCTAAATGTGATATAAAGGAAATATTATAACTCCCAACCTGTTAGATGTCTGATACGCCAAGTTCATGTTCTTTAAAAGTCAAAGAATGAATTTGAGGAGCAATGGAGGTTGAGTAGGAAATATTTATTGAGACAGAGAACGCTCCTGTCAGAGGAACAGAATGGGTTCTGAATGAATAGCCAAGGATCTCACTTTACAGAGATGTTTTATAGAGCAAAGCCCACATGGTTACAAGTATAATCCCTTAGGCAATAGTGATCCAATGGGGAAACAATTCACATAGCAAAGGTGCATGGAAAGAACAAAGACTTTTTCTAGGAAATGTTGGGTTCAGAGGTCCTGGAAGTACACAGGCCTGGTCATCTCATCTTTATCTTGAGACTTGGTCTCTAAAAGATGCATCTCCAGCCACAGTTAAGATGTGTTTCACTTTTGTTCTGGCTTTGTTGAGGGCCTAGCCCTCTGGCTATAAATATAACCTGCACCTATGGTGAGATAGAGCATTCTGAACCAAATTTTGCTTTGAACCACCGAACCACCACCCCATTCTTGAACTGTCAAGGAATCCAGTTAAGATCTGGAAAACTATATTTATTGTAATTTCCTTTTTCTTTTTTTTTGTACAAAAACCACTTATTCCTCCCCCTTACAAAATTGGGTGGCTGTATTACAGGAATGAAACCAGATTAAAGACACAAAAAGAAAATGTCATCACTTATTCTGAAATATAACAATATTGAATTCAGGTACTTTGTAGGTTACCAGCATAGTAAAAATATTTCTACCTGGATCTTTTTAAATTTGAAAATGATCGCATTAAAGACCTGAGGTTTCAAGGGACCACCATAAGAACCACAGTTCCGTTTTTTTTCTAGGACTCCAGGGGAAAAGGTAAGTATTTGGAATGAGTTTCCTTTGGGAAAGACTGGAGGGAAGTAGGGAAAACCCTGGCCATTGTCGAAAGGCACTGGGGTCTTTTTGGATGCAAATACATTGGAAATGAACTCCAGTAGGAACAAGCTCATTTCCATTTCCACCCCGAGAGTCCACAACAAACACACAAAAGGAACAAGGTCTCCTTCATTCCAGAATTCCAGTACTCTGATGCTGACCAGGGCCACCTGGTTAGAGATAAACCTGAGGGTCTGAAGGCAAATCCCAATTGTGGTTTTATTTTTTGCTCCCTGATATTAATGATATAGGAAAAATGATCCCAGACCTCCAAATGATATGGGGGAATGAAACTCCCAACCTACTATACGTCTGGCGCAAGTTCATGTTCTCTAAAATCGAAGAATGAATTTTAGGAACAACGGAGGGTAAGAGCAGAATATATTTATTGAGAGAAAGAAAGCTTCTGTCTGAGGGACAGAAGGGGGCTCGAGCGGGTTGCCCAAGACTCTGTCATTTTTAGGGACTTTTATAGAGTAAAACCATGAGGTTAGATGGGTCCAAGGTGGGGAAAATGGGGATCTGCAAGGTGGGCATAAGGTGGGACATAACTACAGTTAACCAATAAGATTAATTGCTCAGGTAAAATTGATTAAATCAAAGACAAATGAGGAAAGGAGTCACGTAGTAAGCAGGGATGCTTAACAGCAGTGACTTTTCCTGTAGAGGGTTGGGATGCTGACTCCTGACTTCCTCAGGGTGGTAGAGAACTATTTGGACTGTTGACCCTTAGGATGCAGTTGTATTTGTTCTGCTTTTTGTCTTGAGATCTGGCCCACAGCAGGAGGTGCCTGTCTCCTCAGCGGTTACAAGGTATCTGGACTTCTGCACTGGTTCCTTTGAGGGCCTAGCCCTATCTGACTGCCTATAATATTTTGTCTAACTCATTTTTCCTGTAATATTAAGGGAAAAAGTTCTGAAGTGTTTCACAAACACCTCCCTACACCCTCTCATATGTAAAGCTTTAGACAATATATAGAAAAAGATATCCAAAAAATGTCCTATCTTACATTCTAAATAATACAACTGCCACTTGATGTAATTTCTTTTGTAAAAACAATTCTGATGAGTCATATAGAGCCTAAAGTAACTACTGGCAGCTCCAAAGATCATTTGAGTAACCAGAACAGAAGGCTCTGGTGACCCCTTGCAAAGTGCTCATCTTTATGGAGTCCCATGGATTGTAAGTTCCTCTAGGGCAAGACTTTACTCATTTTGCCTTGAACCCCTGATCTTTTTTTGACTTTTGAATCCAGGAGTCAATTTGTGCTGTGAGAAAGCACATAATTTTTGAAAGTTGTGATAGGAATAGGATTGGAAGGGGGTGCCTCAGTCAAAAACTGTTGTAGAATGGTTCAATAAGGCATTACAAGTACAGTAGCTAACTTAATCAACTGCTGGCTTGGACAAAAGTATTGTAGATTGATGCCAATCAGATCCTCTCCCAACGACAGACATAAATTGGTCTCTTATGAACAGTGACCAGAAGGACTGTTCTAATAACTATTTGTGTTTTCTGATTTCCCAAACTGATGTGTCTGAATGCTACAGGCTTTAACACATTATGCCCAAGTGTATTTTCATCCAGTAAAAGAAGCTTGGTAAGCTTTAAACTTGTCTTTAACAAAGCTGTAGGTCATAAAAAATATCTGCAAAGTGGCAGAGGGTGTGGACATCAAAACTGACATCAGAGAGAGCCTGAACTTTCTAAGTAATTTAGGGAAAATATCTTCAGAGAGCTGGCAACTTGTTTTGCTTTACTCTCCCCTAAATTATAAAAACAATGGTCATTTCCAGGAGTATCCTTTTTCATTAATAGTATTTTATATCAGGCTGAAGACTTCCTGTAGTTTTCTAGCATAGACAAGTAAGATACCTGGCCTCTGGTCTGTTTGTCTCCTGCTTAAACTCTACCCTTGGGTGACTCTGGCCCAGCAGCCTCTACTAGAGCCCATTCCCCAAGCTCTGGCTGAGTCTGATGTCAAGGAGACCAGCAAGGAAAGAATTTCTATAAAAGAATCAGGAGTACAGCACGGAGCACGCAATGGAATCTATGGAGGGTGTGCTTCGTACGTAGTGAGCTACTTCAGAGATGTGGATGAAGAAAGATTTGGGATGGAGCTATACTGATTCATTTTGTCTTGGTAAAATTATGAAATGTTTAGGGATCTTGATGGAGGTCCATTAGGGGCAAACACGCAGTGGGGCAGAGGATGAGGGAAGGAGTGGAACCAAGTACTGATGCCATGTAATTATTCATTCTGTAAATGCTGGGATCCAATGGGGGAAAATGTATATTTTAAACAGAGAGGTACAGGCAATAAGTAAAGAAGAAATTTATATAACAAGATGAAAGCACAACAGGGTGTGCTTGGTGAGGATGAGGGGCTGAGGCTTGGCGCAGTGATGCTGTAACCCAGGGAAGCTCCCATTCTGCTGCTTCTCAGTAAAACCAGTGACTTGGGAGAGAGAGCAACTGAGAAGGAAGAGCTTTGTTAGGTAACTGACTTGGAAGTCAGCAGGTCACACACCCTTAATGACTATTTTTGCCATCTACCCTATGGGTGAGCCTTTCATAGGGAAAAGGATATGGGTCCCAGATGGCTAGAAACCAGGATTTTTCATTAATCTTGCTGTTGAGAGGGTCACTGAGTGTCCTGACCCTGTGGATCTGAAAGAAAAACGTAAATGAGCAAAAAAGTCTGTTGCTCTGTGTCTGGTTTTTCTGTGGCCAGTTGCTGCTGTTTTTTCTGGCTGTTGTCATTCAGGTGTGATTTTCCCACAGCCTGTGACCTTTCCCACAGCCCGGGAGAAGGGAGGAGCTAGTAATCCTAGGTGGCACTGGTGTGCAGTATAATCAGGCAAGAAGCAGGAAAACAAGATCTAAGTCTGGAGAAATTAACTTATGCGGGGAAGGCTTTTTTTTTTTTTTTTTAAACCATTAGGCAACTTCAGTATATTATTAATAAATCAGAGGCAACCTGTGAGGGGGAGACTTGAATGAAGTATGGAGGCCAGCCTTAGGAAGGCTGTGGCTAAAATGTGTGAGCCAGTCTTACAAACTGTCTTCTAAGTTCAGAGAATTTATTTACACAACAAAATGATATATATATATATATATTTTGTTTTGTTTTGTTTTGTTTTGTTTTGTTTTGTTTTGTTTTAAGACAGTGTCTTGCCATGTAGCTCAGGCTGGCCTCGAACTTGCAGCAATCCTACCTCAGCCTCCCAAGTGCTAGGATTACAGGTCTGTGCCAACATGCCCAGCTCTCATCTCCTTGACATGAGACACAAATCTACCCTTTTATTTTTTAGGGCTTTGCACCTGAAAAATTAGGCTGAACAGAAACAGAGGTACTGTGGACAATAGGGCAGGTATTAAGGCCAGAGCCAATCCCTCTTACAGTATGGCAACTGCTGGCTTCATGTGGGTGTCTGTCCCACCAAACAGGCAAAGCTTGATTTCTTTTGTCTCCTCCTCTTCCACCCACATAGATCTGAAGCCTCTTCCAGGAGCTCTATCCAGAGGGGGTCAAAATATCAACAGGACTGAATGATGATCCTGAGAAAGAGAAGAGGTGGGCTCCCCTGGGTGCTGCAGGGAACCAGGAACAACCAATGCCAGTGGTGGCAAGGGCTGTGGGGAATTCCCTGGCAGGAGAATATATCTGGAGAAGGCTGATCATGCTGGAGTTCTGGGTGCAGGCAAACAAGTTAAATTAGCAGCATGGGGTAGTGAGCCATCCATGAATCCCTACCTGAGGATTTTTTTTTTATTATTATTCACAAAGAATCTACAAAACCCCCCAATAAAACAGACAAACAGGTTTAGCAAGGTCATGGTACAAGGTCACAAAGCCATATGCAGAAATCTAGTGTTGGCCTATATACAAGCAATGAACAATTCAAAAGTAAAATTGTAAAGGCACAAGTTACAACATCACAAAAAACTTAAAGTAACATTACTATATAAATCAGCCAAAATACATTCGTTATCTGTATCCTAAAAACTATAAAAACTGATCAAAAGTACTCAAATGCAACCTAAATAAGTGAAGAGAAACTATGTATGTGAATTGGACAAATATTAAAACATTTATTCTCCCTAAACTTATCTATAGATTCACCTCAGCATCTATCAAAAATAGCTGAGGATTTTTATACATTTTCTTTTCTTCCTTCCTTCCTTCCTTTATTTTTTTTTGGTAGCGCTGGGAATCAAATCCAGGGATTTGTGCATGTTAGGAAAACTCTCTCCCCTGAGCTATATCCGTGACTCCTGAAAATTCTTTAAGGTAAAGCTTCTTAGTCTTGTGTTGGAAGGAAAAATTCTCTGTGTGTATGTGTCTGCCTGTGCACTGGAGAATATTTAGCAACATCCCTAGCCTCTGCTAGATGCTGGTAAAATTTTTTTTTTTTTTTTTTTTTTTTTTGTGCTAGGAATGGAACTCAGGACCTTGCATTTGCCAGGTAGGTGCTGTACCATTGAGCTATATGCCCATCGATGCTGGTAACATTTTCCCAATTGTGACAATAAAAATATCTCCAGCTGGGTGGTGTGCACCTGTAATCTCTGCACTCTGGGAAGGTGAAGTGAGAGGAAAATGGCGAAATATATCTTTCAGTATTATTAGTGAAGAATTGCATTAAAAGTGAACTTTACAATATATTTACATATGCTAACCTGAAATTTCATGTTTTCATAAAAATTTCCATTCCATATTTTGTAAACTTGTATGAGTCTATCCCCAAGGTAGCTTATAAGAGTGTAGAGCAGATTTAAAACCAATTTTTTTAAAAAAAAATCAAGAGAGTATAGTTAGCTGGGCATGGTGGCGCATGCCTTTAATCCCAGTGCTCGGGAGGCTGAGGCAGGAGGGTCCTTGTGAGTTCCAGACCAGCTTGGGCTACAAAGTGAGTTCAAGGCCAGCCCGAACTGCATAGTAAGACCCAGTCTCAAGAAGATAGGGCTGGGGAATTAGCTCAGTAGCATAAGCACCTGCCTGGCAGTCATGAAGTTGTGAGTTTGATTCCCAGCCACCCCCCCACACACACACACAAAAAAAACTGTTTGTTGCATTTTAGAAAATCGTCAATTAGCCCCTAAATGGCCCACATTTATTTGGAGCAGAGGTTGAAAAACCAGTACCTATGTGTCAGATCTGGCCTGCTGCCTATTTTTGCAATAAAAGTTTACTGAAACAAAGCCATGCCCTTTGGTTTGTATATTGTGTCTGGTTGCTTTGGAGCCTCAATGGCAGAGGTGATTAGTTGTATCAGTTTGTATGGTTTGTAGATTGAAAATGTTTACAGAAACCAAAACTGCTTGTTTTAAAGAACTGTTTAGTAATCTAAATCTGACCCTTTTGTTACAAAAGAAATATTTCAGTATGTGATGGTTCAAGACACGCTCTCTCCCTCCCCTGTGGACCGGCCTGAAGCCACAAACATCATTGAAAACGCTCTGTTTGAGGACTTGGAGCTGCCTGGGAAAACAGTGCTCCGACAGCGGTCTCGCTCCCTGAGCTCATCGGGAACAAAGCCCGGGAGGCTGCCTAGTGGCTCCCGCAGCTCTGCGCCCAGCAGTTAGCCTTGGGCCCAGCGGTCAGCCCTGCGCCCAGCTGTCAGCCCTGCGCCCAGCAGTTAGCCTTGGGCCCAGCGGTCAGCCCTGCGCCCAGTTGTCAACCTCGCTGAGAAAGGGCGGCGGCAGTGCTCCCTGTGTCGGTGTCACAGCGCGTCCCCCGTGCGCCCCTCGGAAGCAAGTGGCACCCTGGGCTCACTGGGCGCAAACCAGCTGCACACAGCCTCTGAGGGTCAATGCGTGAGTGTGACCGTCCCGCAGACACAAGGTACCTGCTACACAAAGCCCGGAGCGGGCTGTGGGCTGCGAAGACCCTTCCCGAGGCTGTGGACTCCGCCCAGACTCAGGCGCTGCCCTGCTGCTGGGACGCCCTGCTCCGCCCGCAGTGCTGCTCCGGCTCGGGTCCGCCCAGCCCCGGCCTCTCCCGCTGCGGGCCGGCGGCTCCCGTCGCTGCTCCCTGTGCTCTTGCTCATTCTGGCCAGGGCCTGCTGGTCTCCCCCGCACGGCCCACTCATCCCGAAGATCCTTGACCCCCGCAGCAGCAGCCCGGCAGCGGCCATGGCAGGGTCTCTCCCCCAACTCCACCAGGGCCGCGCTCAGGCCCGGAGGCTGCTGTGCTTTACCGGAGGTTCCAAAGCCAAGAGGAGCGGAACAGAGCCGAATCCAGGTCTTCAGATCCAGCCGGCGTCCTGTCTGCTCTCTCCTGCTGCGCTGTCGGGGTCTCCTGAGCGCTCACATGTTGTCACTTTAGTCCTGGGCGCACCTTTCCTAGCTGCCTTCAGGAAAGCAGACCTGAGGATGGACGCTCAGGGGCCCGGCTGGTGTAATGCTCAGCTCGCCCACGCAGGTGCCAGAGCAGAGTGTCCTGAGTCCTGAGTCCTACCCCGGGGCCTTCCCTGCTGATCCAGTCCTGTATTCCTGTTCAAGTGCGGTTCCTGCGCCCAGCCCACCCACCTGTTCTGTTCTCTGTTCTGCACTTTGTACTCAGCAACGCTTCCCACCTCGGGCTGCAGACAGATGAGCCAGGAGCGCAGTACAAGTCAGCTCCCTCCTTCAGTGCCCAGATCCAGAGGGCGGGGACACCTTCTTGTGATCTCACAAGACCCAGCATAAAGGCTGGTCCTGGATTATGTATTTGCAGAACTGAATTTGAGGAATGTACGTACAGTACGTCCCCAGTGCAGCTGCAGTCCTCAGAAAATGAATACATGTTTTTCTGAGGCCTGCAGCTGTGTTGGGCCTAACAGAGAGAAGAAAAGAAATCCACCAGAGACTGTGACAAATATTTGGCAAAATAAAGACAATGGTTTAAATATCCTGATGCTTCCTGGAAACTGAACAATTCAGTGAACCTCTGCCTCAAAATTTTAAAAAAGGGCAAAGGGTGTGGCTTAATGTGAGGTCGCTGAGTTCAATCCCCAGTACTGGAAAAAAGAAATCCTGATGCTGGGGGTGGGGGTAAGATGGCTCTCCCATTGGTCCAGACGGGAGACCTCAAGGCGATGAAGTTCTGAGGGCCCTTGCAGGCCCAAGTCTTCCCTCACACCAGCAGGCATAGTGCAGGATGGTGGCTCTCTGCCTAGGATCCTTCATTCTGGCCCTAAAATGCTTTTCTTTTTCTTTCTCTTTTATTTTTTTTGGTACCGGAGATCAAACTCACAACTTCATGCCTGCCAGGCAAGCGCTTAGGCCACTGAGCTGAATCCCCAGCCCTATTTTTTTTTTCTTTTTTTTTTTTGCGGTACCGGGGATTGAACTCAACCTCGCGCCTGTCAGGCAGGTGCTTAGGTCACTGAGCCAAACTCCCGGCCCTGGTTTTTTTTTGAGGCAGGGTCTCACTATGTAGCTCAAGCCGGCTGCGCTCGCGTTGTAGCCCGAGCCGGCCTCGAATTCACAATGCTCCTCCTACCTCAGCCTCCTGAGTGCTGGGATTAAAGGCGTGCGCCACCACGCCCGGCTCCCAGCCCTATTTTTTGAGGCAGGGTCTCACTGTACATTTCAGGCTGGCCTTGAACTCACTTTGTAGCCCAGGCTGGTCTCGAACTCGCAATGATCCTCCTGCCTCAGCCTCCCGAGTGCTGGGATTAAAGGCATGCGTCACCACATCTGGCTCCTAAAAAGCTTTTCTAAGAGTTTATCGAAATCTTAACATAATTTAACTAGGTTCCATGACAAAGGGAAGAATGAGGACTGTGTGGTTCTTTTTTAGCTAGGAAAACAAAAAGGTTTCTTAGTAGATTATAGATTTAGATTATAATGCAGACTTATCTCAGCTTTGTGAAACCTTAAAAGTCCAGCATCTAAACTTGTGCACTTTCTCTCATTTTCTATGTTGTTTCTCACTGCTGGGACACAATAGCCGGCACCTGCAGTTTAAAGGAGGAAACGTTTATTTTGGCTCATATTTTCAGTTCATCGTCAGTGGGCTGCAAGGTAGAAATGGCATGGCAGAGTGATAGAGTGGAGGAAAGTTGCTCACATCATGGTGGCCATGAAGCAGAGGGTAAGGAAGTAACTGGGGAGACAGACCCTTTGAGGTCACCCACCTTTTAGGCCCCACTTTGTGACAACAAGTCTGCTATAGCACCATGATTCAATTACCTTCCAAAAGCTCCACTTCTGAGCACATGAGAATTTGGGGGACATTCTAGTTCTAAATCATAACAGGTGTCCAACAGGTAGGTTACACCGAATAAAGAAGAACTGTCTTGGGCTGCATACAAAATGCATAATATTGTTAGCGTCTATAAGTAACAAAATTTTGCAGAATGATCCGTGCCTCCTGAGAACCTGCCATGTTGGGTCAGGGAGGATCCAACCAGAAGACAACTAGCCTGCCTTCCTGGTGAGTGGTGTGCGACCGGCACGGACTCCAGGAGGAGAAAGATCTGTGCCTACCGTGTGCCTAGTGGCGCGTGGGCTGAAAATCAAGGACAACCCCATAAGCAACCTGCTGGTTTGGAGGACCGGCTAAATTGATAGCAACTAAGGTACATAAAGCAACTAAGTGCTTGTATTGTTTGGTTGATTTTGCAGGCCTGGGGCCAGCAGTCTGAACATCTCTTTGGAAGATGACAGCATGCAATGTAGCAAATATGGGGGATTCCCTTCTGTCTTGTCTTTGAGGCCCAATATTGTTCTTCTCATTGTTTTGCTTTATTCTGATTAATTTTTTTTTGCTTTATTTCATATTCTGTTTTGATTGGTTTTATTCTGTTTTGTTTTTGGTTTGATTTTGCTATACCTGATGGAATGGTCAACTACTGTGAAGATAACAAGATATACTATAGTAGCTATCGTTTTCCTAGTATCTTGCTTTGAAGTTCTGTACCATTTCTACTGCTTTGTTTTGATTGGCTTTGTTCTGTTATGTTTTGTTGGATTTTACTATCTTTAAAATTAAAAAAAAAAGTAAAATTTTCTTTTTATGTATTTTTTTTGCTATAACATAAAAAAAGAGAGAGGACAGTCAGGCTGCAGGCTGTGGGTTGCACATGTCTGATTTAGTATTCCTTTGTTTACAGATTTTTCTTTCTTTTTTCCTTAACTATTTTGTCCTAAGTTTCATTGCTATTACTTGTGATTTTCAAGAGAAAAGGTATTATCTGAGTGACTTAAAAAAAGTTTAGGACTATATTTTGGATGGGTTGATACCAGCCAAGAGGATCTTCTGATCCTAAGATGGTAGAAATGAGATTGGGTCAAATGTTGCGAACACACTCATGCTTGATGAGCAAAGTTTTATTCACAGCTGTTAGGGGAACTGGGGCTTCACTTGAAAGGAGTCAGCATTGGCAGAGATTAGGCCAACCTGTTCTCAGAACAGACAGCAGCAGGGTGTGACTGATTTACTGCAGTGGACTAAAGTCCAGTGACTCCCATTGGTCAGGGGCATGGTTCTGCCAAGTGTTTCTTCCTGTGACCACCAGGTGGTCATGGTCCACTTTTCCTAGAATTGTCAAACTACTCTTGTAGCTGGTGCCATCATCCTGTGCAAATGTCCTAGCCTCATTATAGGGCTGAGTGACTTCACATGCTTAGGCTTCTGAGGAAGAACTAGGGGCAGAAAAGAAGGCGGAGGCAAAGAAAGAAGACACACACCAGCTCCGAGGCAAATTAACCCTGTACTGAGTCTTGGTAAAAAACAATTTTAAATGATTCACATGTTTGGGTTTGAGACACAGCAGAATCTCCAAGGTTGAGACAGCGAAGTGAACAGACAACAAGGAGACAGAGATGTCAACAGCTGTCTAGATGACGCCTTAGGAACTTGGAGTCCACTCTCTGAAACACTGACGCTTCGCTTTGGGCCTGCAGATATCTGATGAGTGACAAAAGTGGGATAAAAATTTTAGTGTCTGCATTTTCAATTTGTGTCTATCCCCTCTGCTGTGTGACCTCCAAACTTGGTTACTTTTAAATTGAAGTGAAGCCAGAAGGAGTGTATTTAGGTTCCTCCTTGGTAATAGTTTCTCATTTCATGAAAACATTGTATTCCTATGATTTTATTTTATTTTTTTAAATTTTTTTATTTTTATTTAAAAGAAAATAGATACAGAAGATAGAAACAAAAAGCAGGAAAGACAAACAACAACAACAATGACAGATCTGATACAATTACACTGTAGGTTTACACTCTGAGGTGGTTGAAGTTTGACAGTAGTTACAATATTACATATCGTTACCTTCATAGGGGTTGATTATATTGACAGACATAGACATGCAAAGTTTATCAATTCAGGAATATTAATTTTTCTTTTTCAATAGCTAATGTACTTAGTAATACAGTTTTTTTTAGCTGTCTTATTTATGCATATTTATAAATTTATGTCTTTTTCTTTTTCCCTTCCTTTCTTCCTTTCTCGTTAGAGTGCCTCTTGTTATCATTGAAATAACTACCCATAATATCAGGTCTAATATAATCAAGCTAAATAGTTCAGAGTGAAGCCTATAAAGGATAAAAGAATGGTCATACTTAAGAGAAACAAAAAAACTAAGGGATTCAACTAACAACAACAACATATCCTATACTGTAAAATTATAGGTTTAGGAATTTAGATGGTTGGAATTTTACAGTGGTTGCAACATTGTATATTATTACCAT
>RJWM01043513.1:0-13771 GCA_004363535.1 Dasyprocta punctata | reverse complement strand
AAAAATAAATAAAATAAATAAATTCTTTGAAGTAAATAAGTGCAAAATTTTGCAACTAGAAAGGATATAATATTATACACAAAAAATAAAAAAGAAATCAGAGAATCACAAAAACCAATCTTACCATTGGACTTGTTGAGAATTTATAGAGCTCTAAAGAAGTAGCTGATATATTCATAAAATGACTAAACAAAGGCCGGGGATTTAGCTCAGTGGCACAAGTGCCTGCCTGGCAGGCACAAAGTCATGAGTTTGATTCCCAGTACCAAAACACACACACACACACACACACACACACACACACACACACACCCAACAAAAAACCCCCTGCTAAACGAAGATCAGGCCAAATAAGTATTAATTATATGGAACTAAATGAACTGGTGAAAACAATTTTGCATTTTTAAATTTTAAACATTGCTGGGGTTTTAGTGTTTTTATTCCAGATATAAGTGAATCTATTTCTGAACATAATCATAAGAAATGTATAACCAGGGGCTGGAGATTTAGCTCAGCGGCGTAAACACCTGCCTGGCAAGCACAAGGTCCTGAGTTTGATCCCTGGTACCAAAAAAAAACCCAAAAACAGTGTTGAAAAAAAAAAGTATCATCAGCTGAGTGTGGTGGCACATGCCTATAATCCCAGCACTTTGGAGGCTGAGGCAGGAAGATCTCTACAAGTTCGAGGCCAGCCTCTGCTACAAAGCGAGTTCAAGGCCAGCCTGAACTGCACAGTGAAACCCTGTCTCAAAATTGCAAAAAATAAAATTATAATCATCTCCATCATCTTTTTTATTTATTTAGTTTTGGTACCAGGAATCAAACTCACAACCTTGTACTCGCCAGGCAGGCACTGTGCTGCTGAGCTATGTCCCCTGTCCTCCATCAGCTCATTTAGTTCCATGTACTTTAAGCTTACTTTGTTCAATCTTTCTTTAGTTATTTAAATTTAAGGAAACCCATTTTCTCTTAATCTATGTCTAGTTTACGTAATTTAGTAGATTATACTTTTTATACTTTTATGGACAAAATTAAAAAGTTTTACCCTAATTCCCTCAGAGATTGGGAACTATTTGTAAGTATTCTTATTTTTATGATAGCATTTCTATAAGTAAGAATCTGTTAAGCCGGGCATGGTGGCACACCCCTGTAATCCCAGTACTCAGGAGACTGAGGCAGGAGGATTGTTGTGAATTCAAGACCAGCCTGGGCTACAAAGTGAGCTCAAGGCCAGCCTGAACTGCATAGTGAGACTGTGTCTCAAAAATACAAAAAAAAAAAAAGAATCTTTTCTGCCTGTAACAGGACATAGTTGGAAACACCATATTTCCAAGTGTTTGACTGGAATATCATACTTGAGAACAATGTATAAATCAGATATGAGCAAGTGGCTTTAAGGAAGTAAGGCTACTTTATAAAGAGCTAATGCATAGAAGTCTCTTTGGAAAAAGAAACTGGCATCAGAAATGTTTTATGCACTAGCAGGTCATGAACCTCAGCATATCTCAAGGACTTTAAGGAGAGAGGCATTCACTCACATATATAGGTATCAAGCACAAACCCTCATCGAAAGTTGTTGCCTGTTTTCCTAGGCTTTAGGGGATTCTAAAAGTCTAGTTAGAGGTGCTTTTTTTTGCACCAGGAATCGAACTCAGGACCCTGCACTTGCTAGGCAGGGTCTTATGGCGCTGAGCTACATTCTTAACCCTCAGAGGCTATTTTTTGTTTGTTTGTTTTTTGAGACAAAGTCTCACTCTGTAGTCCAGGCTGGCCTTGAAGTCACTATGTAGCCCAGGCTGGCCTAGAACTCATGCTAGGATTACAGGCGTGTGCCACCACACCTGGTTTAGAGGCTATTTATGAAAAGTCCCAGCGAAACAAATTTAAACCAAGTTTAAGAAGAACCTAAAAGTTTACTTATTCACTCTGTTTTGCTGCCTCCTTCCCTCTCCCTTTCCCTCCTTCCTTACTTCCTTCAGTGCTGAGGATTGAACTCAGGGCCTAACACATGTTCTACCACTGAGCTACATCACCAGCAACTAGATCACAATGGCTGCTAAATGTATATGTATAATCAAGGCAGGTGAAGGAAATAGAAACACCAAAAAAAGAAAGGCCAAAAAGACCCCCAAACACAACCAAAACCAGAAAAAAATCTTACTTTCGTTATCGTTGATAGAAATAGGTGAAAGAGTGGACAAATTTTATATTTCAGTGGAGCCGGGCGTGGTGGCGCACGCCTTTAATCCCAGCCCTCGGGAGGCTGAGGTAGGTGGAGCGTTGTGGGTTCAAGGCCCGCTTGGGCTACAATGCGAGCGCAACGCTGGCCTGAGCTACATAGTGCGACCCTGCCTCAAAAAACCAGGGCTGGGGAGTTTAGCTCAGCGGCTTAAGCACCTGCCCTGGCAAGCGCGAGGTTGTGAGTTCAATCCCCAGTGCCGCAAAAAAAAGAAAAAAAAAAAAATATATATATATATATATTTCAGTGGAAAACAGATACACACAGAAGTCACCATTGCAGGCAAGAGATTTGTCCTGCTAATATGAATTTATAAATAAAGAGACAAGGAGAAGATTTTTATGTTTTAAATTCATCAGGCATCACAGAGAGCAATTCTGCAGGACTGACCTGGGTAATATTTTTACCTTTTGCTGGCTTGTTTGTTAAATGTTCTAGGATCTCGTTTGCAGGTTCAAAAGCAAGTGAGGTATTTCACTGACCATACGTGGAGTACCAGAAATAGCAGAGACCAAAGAGTAATTTTTCTTCACCCACTGCAAGTTTCAATGCCTGTAAAAAGAAAAAACAAGACAAATTCACAAGAGAAATGCATGACAAGTTTGAAGTTATGTGGGATGCTTTGGAAATGAAGACCCAAGACCTAGGGACAGCTGTATTTTCAGGAACAGTAAAGAGGACACGTGATTGGCATGTATCAGGTTATGTCCTAATGGTAATAAAGTAGGGGATTTCAGCTGGGCATCTTTGTTCAGATTCTTACTGCTTTCTGGATAGAGGGCAGGATCTGTCAGTAATTGGTGTTAGGAGCCACTTTCAGGAGAGGGAGGTCAGAGGGTTATTCTATAATCTGCTTCAAGAGAGGAAAGTAGGAGCAAGTGAGTGTGTGACATTTGTACTTGTGTATTTTCTCAATTTAGTTCAGCTTAAAATTCCTGACATACCAACATGCCATGTCTTGGGACACCACGTTTAACACCCGCCTTCCCGCAGGACACAGCAGCACGAGTGTGGCGGGCAGTGCGTTAAGTCTAGAGCACAGGGAAATGGAAAGTATCTCGGCCTTTGTGTGGTTGATTCCCCATTTCATCCTGCTCTGCCTTTGTTGAGAGTTCTTGTTGTTTGCTAAAGACAAAATCAGTATAGTTTAAAATTCATGAAATTTCTTTTTTTTAACCTTTTTTTTTGCTTTTGTTTTGTTTTGTTTGTTTTTTGGTACTGGGGATTGACCTCACAACCTCACGCTTTGCCAGGCAGGCACTGTGCCACTGAGCTATATCCTCAGCCCCACTGTTTTATTTTTTGAGACAGAATCTTACTACATATTTCATGCTGGCTTTGAACTCACTTATGTAGCCCAGGTGGGCCTCAAACTCATTGTGATCCTCCTGTCTCAGCCTCCTGAGTGCTGGGATTACAGGTGTGTGCTACCACGCCTGGCTGAAATTAATCTCTTGACATAAACTTTTCACAGAAACATAACATTTCACAAAAGCAGTTAAAATGTCGATCTTCTTAGTAAATTCCTGTTTTTTAGAAGTATGAAATCCTGTCTCTCCCTCCACTGGTTAAGGAGCAGCACCCCTGTGTGTACAGGGACAGCGGTTAACGGTGTCACCTACCACAGTCCAGGGGGGAAAGGGTGGTCTGGGGGTGTAGCTCAGTGGTAGAGCTCTTGCCGCGCATGCAGGAAGCCCTTGGTTTGATCTCCAGCAACAAGCACGCGCCGAGCGCGCACTCCTGCTCAGTAGAAGAATGCTGATTTTTTTGGGCATCGGGGATTGAACTCACAACCTCACACCTGCCAGACAGGTGCTTAAGCCACTGAGCCAAACTCCCGGCCCTGGTTTTTTGAGGCAGGGTCGCACTATGTAGCTCAGGCCGGCTTTGCGCTCACGTTGTAGCCCAAGCTGACCTCGAACTCACAATGCTCCGCCTACCTCAGCCTCCCAGGTGCTGAGATTGAAGGTGTGTGCCACCACGCCCGGCTTTATTTTTTGGAAGCTGCTTTTCTGCACTTATATATAGTCACCTCTCATTTTTATTAATGTTTCTACCAAAGAATAATAAGAAATGGATTGAAGCAGTAACAACTAGGAATAAAGTCCCTTCTTTTAAAAACATCTAATAATTAGTTTTCCATTCTTACGTACTGAAGAAAGACATATTTTTCCTTATAATAGCAAAAGATGAATGACAAGCTAGGCATGGCGCCACACACCTGTAATTCTAGCGCTCCGGAAGGCCCTGCCTGGACAACTTAGCGATATAGTGATTCTCTCTCTTAATATTAATGGTAATAATAATAACAACGATAAAAGGACTGGGGACCTAGCTCAGTGCGAGGGCCTTTGGATCCATCTGCAGTACCTCCAAAAATTACAAAAGGAAACAACACGCCACTGTGAAACTGGAACTGTATATGAGGAAGTATATATATATGTAGAGTTATACGCCTGCATGTATAATCAGCATTGCTGCCCTTCTGATGGAGATGAAAGCCCCATTGTAAAAGCCGTGGCTAAGTGGGTAGCGCCTGGGTTTGTTTCTGTCTGCCGTCACCAGGCCGCAGGCCCCGGTGTGCCCTGTCATCGGGACCCCCGCTCCTTCGCACCTTCACCCCCACCCCACCCCTCGGGGGTGCCCAGCAATCTCCCCAGGGCTCTCCCCACGGACGGGGCCCACCGTCCCTCGTTCTGATCCTGCAGATAAGAAGACATCGGGGACCCAGCTAACATTTCCAGGAACGCGATCCGGCCCTCATTCTGCAGCACAGAGTGCACTACTCCGCAGCTGCGCCGGGCCAGCCCGTGAGCTGCCTCACACTCCCCGCCTCATCCCCACTCATCCCCGCTCTCCGCCGTCCCTGCTCCCGCCACGCTCGCTTAGGACTGCTCCACGCCGTGCCCTGCTCGTGACCCGACCCGGAGTCCTCCTCTCTCTCCCTCTCCTCTTTGCTGGGTCCCTGCTTCTCACTCTTTTTTTTTTTTTTGCTGCACCGGGGATTGAACTCACAACCTCACGCCTGCCAGACAGGCGCTTAAGCCACTGAGCCAAACTCCCGGCCCTGGTTTTTTGAGGCAGGGTCGCACTATGTAGCTCAGGCCAGCCTTGTGCTCGCGTTGTAGCTCAAGCCGGCCTCGAACTCACAACGCTCCGCCTACCTCAGCCTCCCGAGTGCTGGGATTATGCTTCTCACTCTTTAGAACACACTCTAATCTAACTTCCTCCTCCAAGCCGCCATCCTCGTCTGTGCCATACTGGACTCCACTCTCCTCTAAATTTTTTTTTTTTTTTTTGGAACCGGGGATCGAACTCAGGACCTCGCGCCTGCCAGGCGTCCTGCAAGTGCTACTCCTTTCCCTACAGCTTCGATTCTCTGAATTCCCACTGACCGACGTCTCAGAGCACGTGAGAACGTCGTGCGGTCCCCCGGAGGCCTCACAAAGCATGTGCTCGCTCTCACGGATGTTCACAAACAGTGCTATTTCACGGCCGCGGAACACGCACAGGCCTGCAGTTGGTGGACGGCCTTCCAGATCGCGAGTCCTGCGGCACCAGCAGCCGCCTCTCTGCTAGGCCGGCTTCCGCTCACACCCAGCCTGCGCTCTGGACCAGGGGATCGGCCTGGCTCTTCATCCCCTGCCCTGCTCCTGCTCTGCGCTGTGTACATTCCCTGGCGCAGGAAGCAGTGCCCCTTTTAGGAACCTTTTCAAACCTCAGTTTTACATTTTATCTTTTTTTATTATGCGCGGTTCCTTGTATTTTACCATCGGGGAGGAAAAATACAATTTACAGTCAAGTCTGTCTCAGGTTGTACATTGCCATTGGATTTCCACATATGAACGTGGTTTCGAGACTTCTATGGCCTTTTCTGCTAAAATCCCCAGCATGGAGCTTCGCAGAACTGGTGCAGTGTCTTGGAGAGAAATCTTGGGGACAAGGAGGGGGTCTCTTTCGTTTCCATTTTGAAATGGTACATCTTCATCTCCAGGAAGGGCGCGGAGCAAAGTATGACTTGGAACATCACAGAGACATCTCAGTGGCTCTGAGGGTGAGCCTGACCCTGAAGAATTAGATGCACACTGCGAACATGACTAGGGGAACCTGAAGTAAGTAATTTCATTTACACTTTCATTTTTGATGTTATGAACCATAAAAACAGGAGTGACACCTGTATAATTTGCAAAGAACCATTTAGTAATCATAAGCTATGGACTATTAGCATCCTATCCAGGGCAGCAGAGCATTTTTCCTTGATGAAGGTGCATCTCAAAGGGACGAGTCCACTGATTAGATCACACGTGCGCGTCCCCAACCATTCGTCCTCAGAAGCCTGCAAATTCTTTTTATTTATTTATTTTTGGAGGACAGGGAAGATAGTTCAGCGGCACAGCACCTGCCTGGCAAGTGTGAGGTTCTCAGTTTGATTCCTGGTACCAAGAAAAAAACATTTTTCAAAAGTGTTCATGTTCTGGACAAGGTCTCACTGTGTAGTTCAGGCTGGTCTTGAGCTCACTGTGTAGCCCAGGCTGGCCTCAAACTCATGGCAATCTCCTGCCTCAGCCTCCAGTGTGCTGGGATTACAGGAATGTGCTCTTGCTGACTGGCTGCAGATTCTAACTTGACATTCCTGTTTGTATGTCAAATGCTGTATTTTTGACTGTTTTAGTTTATGTACTTTACTAGGATTATTCTCTCACCTCAATTTACCAATCAAAAGCATAAAATCTACAATGCAAAAATTTTTCAATAAGAGTTTGCAAAAGTAATGAACAAACTGTAGAAAAATGACATTATTTTACAACATGGAGAACTTTTGCCTGAAATACTGAATACATACCTTGATTTGGATTACCATGTGAAGGTATTCAGTATTTAGGGCAAAAGGTCTCCATGTTGCAACAACTTTGTTTTCCTACAAATTTCAGGAAACTCTTATCAAATTTCTGAATTCTAGGTTTTAAACTTTTGATTGGTAGTTTTTCATCCTTCTAGTCACACTTCAAGTAACAATTGTAGGTCTGGAGATATTCCTCAATAGTAGAGCACTTGCCTACCATGTAAAAAGCCATAAATTTCACCCCTAACATCTAAAACAAATAGAAATAACATATTCTTGTCCAGAAATTTACTGATCAAAATGAACAGAAGCCTTCTAGTGACAGCATTTTGAGTTTGAGCTAGCACCTTAATTTTGTCCACATTAAAAAAAAATGCTTCTATTGTTGAATTATGTAAAAGATCTATATTTGATGTCAAAACTGTTCCATATGGGGCTGGGGGTTTAGCTCAGCAGCATAAACTCCTGCCTGGCAAGAGCGAGGTTGTGAGTTCGATCCCCAGTCCCCGGTACCAACAAAACAAAAAACAACAACCACAACAACAACAAAAACCTGTTCAATACTCTGTGTAGCAAACGATGATAAAGTTATCATCAAAGGAGGAATTCCTGCACTCTATTTTTTTTTTTTTTTTGGTACTGGGGATCAAACTTACAACCTCGTGCCTGCCAGGCAGGCTCTTAGGCCACTGAGCCAGCCCACTGCACGCTATTCTAAGGTGTGTTCCGTGCCCACTGTTTTCCCAGATATCTGTGCTTAGTTGTTTGAAGCCTCCTTCCCTCTCTTTTGCTGTTTGCAGTCTCTCGGAGAAGGTGTGCTGAGTGTTTCTGTGCTGAGGGCTCAGTGCCCAAGGCAGTGATATTTAAAGGGTGGGGTCTAGTGTGAAGCATTTAGGTTTTGGGGGCATCAACCGTCAAAAGAATTAAGTGGGGCCAGGGATTTAGCTCAGTGGCACAGTGCCTGCCTAGCAAGTGTGAGGTCCTGTGTTCAGTTTCTGGTACCAAAAAAAAAAAAAAAAAGAATTAAGTGTCTCTTGGAATGGATTCATTTCCATGAGTGTGTGTCATCGCAGGGGAGCAAGACTGGTTCCTCCCCACCCTCTGGTTCCCTTCTCCCCGTGTTACTGTTCTCTGCCTCTTACACATGCACCATTCTGATGTCATCCGCTACTTTGAAGCACAGTAAAGGAGACCCTCACCAGAGTGGAATGAATACTGGCACCATGCTCTTACGTTCTAGAACTATGACCTAAACAAACCCTTTCTTTCTTTATACAATCCAAGCTTCGGGTATTTTTGTTACAGCAACACAAAACAAATACATGTTGTTTTAGTCAAAGGAAACTTGGAAGAGCCGGGTGTGGTGGTGTATGCCTGTAATCCCAGCACTCGGGAAGCTGAGGCAGGAGGATTGCTGTGAGGTGAGACAGCCTGGGCTACAAAGTGAGTTCAGGGGCAACCTGAACTACACAGTGAGACTTTGTCTCAAACAAACAAACCACCCAAAGGGAAACTTTAAAATAAGCTTTCAAAGATGCTCTTTTGCTTCCTAGTACCACAGCGACAACAGGCACACAGCTGTGAGCACATCCTGTGTCCTTTCAGCTCCTTCCCAGGACGCTCCGCAGACCGATTATAATTGATGCCCTAATTAGCCCTTGGGTCTTCCCGATGGCATGGAGCTTGGACTTTTGCAGACATGTCTCTGCTCACACCAGCTTTGTTGGTGGCCACAGTGATTTTGCTGCCAATGCCTGCATTTGTCTATGGCTCTGAGGAATGAACCCTGGGGCTCACGCACGTGAGGCCACTGCTCCGCACTCACTGCTGGGCGGTGCCATGAACATCCTTTCCAGGAAAAGCCTGGGCTTCATTTCTTTTTCTGAGAAAATTTCAGCCTCGCGGTGAGGACTCTATGCGGTATCGTGCCCGGACCTCACACTGTTTTTTGGTCTTGTTTTGGGACAGGGTCTCGCTATGTGGTTCAGGCTGGCCTTGAGCTCACTGTGAGGCCCAGGCTGGTCTCGAACTTGCAATGATCCTCCTGCCTCAGCCTCCAGAGTGCGGGGATCACAGGTGTGACCTCATGCTTTGTAAAAGAATGTTTTCGACCATGACTTAAAGCTAGCCCAGACATAACTAGTCCAATACATGGACAAGTGCGCGTGGGAACAGCAAAGTCAGAGTCACGGTGAGAGCAAGTGTCTCCCCACGGTGTCTGTGTAGCGGGACAAACAGTGGTCCCCAGAGAAAAGCAGAAGGTCTTACCAAGGGAGAACATGAACTTCCATAACTATGCCACATGCTTTGGAATGACAATGACACTTAATGCTCTAAAGTGAGTCTGATTGTGTCACTCCCTTTCTCAGTCCTGTGTTTTGGAGTAGGACTCCAAGAAAGGGGCGGGTCCACAATTAATCTGACTTTGTTCATATCTAGCAGTGACAAGAAATATATAATTGACATTTTTAACTTAAAAAATAAATGAATGTGAGAAATGTCTACAATAAATGTTAATATTAATTGAGCACATTTTATTTTATTTTATTTAAAAAAAATTTTATCTTTAGCCGGACGTGGTGGTGCACATCTTTAATCCCAGTACTTGGAAGGCTGAGGTAGGAGGAGCATTGTGAGTTCGAGGTCAGCTTGGGCTACAACACAAGTGCAAGTCTGGCCTGAGCTATATAGCGTGATCCTGCCTCAAAAAAACTAGGGCTGGGAGTTTGACTCAGTGGCTTAAGCACCTGTCTGGCAGGCGCGAGGTTGTGGGTTCAATCCCCAGTGCCACAAAATAAATAAATGAATAAAATTTTTGATTTTTACTTTTTGGTACTGGGGATTGAACTCACAACCTTGTGCCTGCCAGGCAGGTACTTAGGCCACTGAGCTAAATCCCTGTCCCTTTTTTTTTTTTTTTTTGAGACAGGGTCTCACTATGCAGTTCAGGCTGGCCTTGAACTCGCTTTGTAGCCCAGGTTGGTCTCAAACTCACAATGATCCTCCTGCCAGAGCCTCCTGAGTGCTGGGATTAAAGGTGTGCAACAGCATGCCCAGCAGTTGAGCACATTTTAGGTGTCCAATCCTGTTGAAAGTTCCTCGCAAGAGCTGTGTCATGGCATAGCTAATCTGTGCTACATGTCTGACTGAAAATCAGTTGGGTGCCTTACAAATAAAACTGTGAAGACCTATATTGAGCACAAAATTTTATTGACAGCAATGAAAAAGGAACAAGAACGATCCATACCTGGATGGGTTTCCTATGAGACTGTCACTCGTGGAGATTCAGTAAGACTCCGTTTCCTTCCTCAGATCATCTGCTAAAGAAAAAACAATCTTCAGTGGCAGTTGATACAGCATGGTAGGAATATTTTATCCAGGGCCATCATGGAAAGGTCCAGGCACCACAGCAATAGGGCTTTGTAGGGAGGGAGAGAAATTGGATTCAATCCAGGACACATTCAGGGCAGGTAGGGATTTAGAGGTAAGGATCAGGGTGGGGTTAGTAGATGAAAAATTACTAAGACGCGGTATTAACGATAAAGGCGATTCTGGCTAAGCTGGCGTCACAGGATTCTTGGAGAAGATGGTCCAGAGTGATCATATATCGCACAGGAGATGCTGGTGGCTGAGGAACGTGATCATAGATTGAGGATAGGGATGAAATTCTTGCAAAATTGACTTACTAGGGTTCTTTCTAAAACTGTGTCTTCCAGGGATGTACACAGAGGAGCCTAGAAGGATCAGAATAACATTTGGTGAAACAGAGAATTTTGTCCCATTTTCTAGAATTAGATGAAAAGAAGAAAGTGCGCACATTAAGCATGCAGAAACAGTAACAAGTCCAAGGCTGAGTGAAAGAAAATATGCTCAATCTTTGAAGAAGACTACCGGTCTTGGGCTGCGAATTTAGCTCAGTGACACAAGCGCCTACCTGGCAAATGCAAGATCATGAGTTCGATCCCCAGTACCAGAAAAAAAAAAGACTACTAGGTCTCTTCATGTTAGGAATTTGTCACGCATGTGCAAAGCGCTCCCCCGCACCTGTACGCAGCTGTGCGTGTGTCAGTTTCCGTGCTGGTACCTGGGCTCCCTTCCTCAGCAGGGCCTCTTCCTCACCCTTCGCTGTCCTCTGCGTTGCTAGGCCTTCTGGGATTTCAGGTGACCTGGTACATATATGTAGAGATGTGGGAAAGGCTGTAGTAAGAAAAACAAAGAGGAGTAAAATGGTTAAATTACGCAAACAAATTTGTAAAGTAGGTGGCCCATATTTTGTAATAAAAAAAGTCTCTGAATCTGTGTGGAAAAATGAGTCAAAAAATAGCCATGCCATCTTTCGAGAAGATTCCAAAAGAAACAGTGCCACGTCTAGCAAGATTTTACAGAAACAGCTTTTGACTGCATAAATATCTCCTAAAGAATTTTATTTTATTTTTTTGGGTACTGGGACTCAAACTCAGGACCTCACACTTGCCAGGCAGGCACTGTGTCACTGAGCTATCTCCCCACCCTCCTAGAGAATCTTATATTCCAGTTTCTTACCTGTCTAGGCACTTTTGTTCTAACATTGTTTCCTGTACTATAAAAAAATAAAAGAACTAAAGAATGGAAGCATTAAAGAATAGGAATAGGCCGGGGATTTAGCTCAGTGGCTTGAGTGCTTGCCTGGTAAGCATAAGATCATGAGTTCGTTCCCTGGTACCAAAAAAAAGAGAATAGGAATAAATGGAATATAATTGTGTCCCTTCAATATAAAAGACCCTATAAAATTTTAACACATCAAAATTAACACTCAAAAATTGAACACTATTCAGGTATGATGGTCAGTGCCCATAGTACCAGATAGCAGGGAGGCTGAGGGAGAGGGCGGATCCTCTGAGCTCAGAACCGGAGATCAGCCTGGAGAACACCATGAGACCCTGTCCTACAATCAATGAATCAGTCAATCAGTATAAAGTGTGCTTATACCAGTCAGATATGGTGGCATACATCTGTAAGCCCAGCAAATGGGAGGCTGAGGCAGGAGGATTGCCATGAATTTCATCCGAGTCTAGACTACATAGTGAGTTCAAGGCCAGCCTGAACTACATAGTGAGACCCTGTTTCAAAAAAAAAAAAAAGTGTGTTTATAACAAATGGCCAATGGCTTCAGAACCTCAAATGCTGGCATATTTACCAACTCAGTTGGCAGAGAAAGAGGCTTAGTGTTAGGACTTTAGCACTTTATGCCTCCCCAATTTTGCATCCACCCCTTCTTTCTTCTTTGCATTTATAATACAATGCATATATTTTATTGAGTATTAACTAAACTGAAAAACGTATAAATATCAAGAACATCTTACATCCTTTTAAATAGTAAAAAATATAAGTAAATAGTATTATTGTAATTTTATAGCATACATAGTAATACACAGGAACCACACATAGGAATGCACCTTCCTTTTACAGGACTGTCCCATAGTGAACGGCAGACTCTAAACTGCTGCCACTGATGGCTCTCACTCCGCTAAGTGTATTTTCAGGAGGAGCCCAGGGACAAAGTCTGAATGCAAAGGTCTCTTTTATTGTGACATAAGCAGTGGATACAGAACCCTTCGCTGCCCCATCCTTACTACATGGGTGCAACCAGAATGGCCCCCGCGGGCCTTCATCAACTCCGGGAGCCCGTTCCCTCCCAGCCGTGGCCTGCCGTGGGGTGGCCTGAGGCTCTGAGGACAGCAGCCAGCGTTGAGGTCCCGGAGCTGCTCCTGACCACCCGGCTTACCAGACAAGAAGGCACGGTGCTCGGTTTCCAGGCTTCTCTGTCTTCTTCCGGAAGGCTCAGAAGTTGGGATTTCACACCGCTGTGAAAACAGAGGGGATTGTACACTCAGTAAAGTCTCCACAACAGTATTTGTCACCAAAGCGGAAACTGTTTACTAAACTCTGTATAACACTGCACATTACACGTGGCATTATTGCTCCAATAACCAAAACACATGCCAAAATCATTGTAATTGATAACTCTTCAAATTTACCATGAATACAAATAAATCAAATTGAAAGACATGCCGGGCGTGGTGGCGCACGCCTTTAATCCCAGCACTCGGGAGGCTGAGGTAGGCGGAGCGTTGTGAGTTCGAGGCCGGCTTGGGCCACAATGTGAGCGAAAGAGTGAGCTACATAGTGCGACCCTGCCTCAAAAAATCCAGGGCCGGGAGTTTGGCTCAGCAGCTTAAGCGCCTGTCTGGCAGGTGCGAGGTTGTGAGTTTGATCCCCGGTGCCGCAAACAAAAAAAAAAAAATTGAAAGACATAAATACTGATATGATGAATATAAGTAAACTATTTCCTAAAATATTCACTAAATTCACAAAGAAGTCGAACAGGCTGACACTAGAGCTCCTTTTCTTGTCTTTTTTGAGACAGGGTCTCACTATGCAGTTTGAGCTGGCCTCGAGGTCATGCTACAGCCCAGGCTGGCCTTGAGCTCTCGCCAGGCCTCCCGCCTCAGCCTCCTGAGCGCTGGCATTACAGGCGTGTGCCGCTGTGCCTGGCTCAGCCTCCCTTTTAGAAAAGAGTCAGTAGAGTAAGTTCGCTGAAGCCTGTCATTGAAAATAGGTATCCAACTCGGATCAGATGCAAGAAAGAGCTATTTGAAGCTACTCTGAAAGTCACCGTCGGATTCTGGCAGAAGAGGTTTGTTGGCAAA
>RJWM01043512.1:0-13501 GCA_004363535.1 Dasyprocta punctata | reverse complement strand
AGCAGTTAAAAGAAATAAAACTCTGATACATCCTACCAGATGAACCTTGAGGGCATTATTCCCAAAGACAATAAGTAAACTTAAAAAGGCAAATATTGCATGATTCAGTCTTTTCAAGAACCATAGAAGATGTACAGTGCTACCTCAGTTCATGAACTAAATTCTCTCAGAGATTCTGCTCACAAACCAAACTGGACAAGAGCCAAATCAAATTTCCTGATAAGATCAACATTGAACCTTAACACTGAGTTTGATTCGGTTCTCATCCAACTTGGTTTGAGACTAGTAGCATGGAAGGAATTAAGTTCATGAAGCAAGGTGTCACTGAAATTTATAATATCCGAAGAATAGGGTTAACAGGGCTAAGGGAAGGGAGAATGAAAAGTTTTTGTTTATTGTGTGAGTTATAACAATGTAGGAGAGGACAGATTCTGAAGCTGCATGGTGTCGATGGTTACACAAAACTTTGAATCTGATAAAAGGAACTGAATAACCCTATCATAATCAACCAAATCGCAAAATTTTAATGCCTATTTTATGAAAATGAAAATTTACAACAAATAAACCTATATGAGACCAAATAATCTCTCCTCTCAAAAGGAGCATTTCATTAGTTCAGTTATTAGAGATTGTGATAAAGATGTTTACTGTATTATCTGCATGAAAACATAGCACTAGGTCTTTCCTAAAGAGTATTACACCAAAGTGAGAAATGTCTTACTACCCATTAATACATTAAAATATTTTTCTGAGATAGTAGTTTCATCAACATGATAATGATTTGATAATATATAATGTCTAAAGTTAGGGTTACTCCTGAAATGCTAGACATTTTTAGAATTTCTTCCAGTGTGTTTAAATTACATTTATCTTGTGGCATTGTAATGTAATAAGTTTGGTGCTCAGTAAAATCAAAACATGGAGACAGATTCTGGCTATGCTCTAGATAAAGAGAAAAAAACCTTGGAGATATAATGATCTTGGGAGAGTCTGAATAGAATAATTCCCCATTGAGTTGACCCTTAGCACACCTAGGAATATTTTTAAAAAGCTGGCAGGGCTCCTTCCTCAGCATTGGCCCAGGGCCAGCCTTGGTGCTGTGGACTTGGCCTCTGTGGTCAAAGTCCCTGTAGACTTTCCAGAATGAATACATAGGGAGACAGCAGCTCACCTCCCTGTCAAGACAGCCTGGGTTTGTGAGGCCTCCGAGAGTCCACATGGGTGTCACTGCGGAGGAGTACAGGGATAAGAGGTGAGCTTGTCAGCTGCCTGGAAAATATTCAGAGAAGGTTTGCAGAAAATATGGCTTTGTTCATGAGATGTACATGAGGCTACGATCAATCACCCTCATCCATATCTGTGCAAAGAGATGAGGAACTTACAATGAATGTGTGTTTATGTATAGTTTTATATTAAACTCAGACTCTTTAGAAAGTGTATAAAATAATAAAATATGAGAATAAGTAACATTTAAAACTAGATTTCTTTTTGGAAAAACAACTTTAAAAGAAATTTCCTTTGGCTTACATGACTTTAAATTTGGATACCTAATTAGACGGGTGCTACATGATTAATAGATTTTTTTCTTAAAAAAGATTAAGTGAACCTGCTCACTAACTTTCTTTAATGTAATTTTTAAAATATGAACTTGCTTTTATGTCTAAAACAAAAATTACCATAAAATTTAGAAAAATGAATGTGATTTTGGATACCTATTGAAAGTGGATAATGACGTCATTTGATAATCCAGATGATGGCTGATATTTTCTATAAATTGCTTATCTTTACAGATAGAGCAATCCTGTGGTATACATTAGATGAGCCTCTGTTCTTGAAAGTGTGGCCACTTTTATAATGACACCATATGATATATATATATTTAAATGTTATAGAAATTGAAATGATATTTCAGGATGTGAGAGGTTATTGTGTCTTAAACGAACCATGACACTGCCAGAGAAAAGCGTACTTCAGAATAAGTACTAATCCTAAAGGAAGAGCAGGGGTGTCCTCCCTGGACCTATGGTGCACCTTCTGGGAATGGAAAATATTGGGAACAATCTAAAAATTCTTTACTCTGGACTCACTAACATGAACTATTTTCTCTGGGAGTAGGGATTTATTCCTGCAAGCACAGGAGGTGTTCAAATAGATGTCAAATGTTTGGCATAAACTCTGTTGGTCACTGGCTTTCTGTCCATAGTGAAAACATCCCATAAGTAATCTACCATTGCATATTTAATTACATACTGAGTCTAATTTTAGAAAACGAGTAATCTGTGTCAGAATGGCGAAGTTCGATGATGAAATCGACGTAGAGTTCCAGGCACCCTCGCTGCAGTCTCAGAGCAGGAAGCGCTTTCCGGGCTAATTTATGAATCTGCTACATAGTGCGACCCTGCCTGAAAAAAAATAACTAGGTCTGGGAGTTTGGCTCAGCAGCTTAAGCGCCTGTCTGGCAGGTGTGAGGCTGTGAGTTCAATCCCCGGTGCCACAAAAAATAAAAATAAAATAAAAATAAAATAAATAAACACGCCCCCAGGTTTGCAGGGAGCGGAGGAGTGGAGGGCGTCTGTAATAACCCCGCTGTGCCGGGAGGGGACGGTCTGCCCGGGCTCCCGTGGAAACTGACGGAGGAGGCCACGCGCGAGTCCAGATTCTCATTAGTGCTGTGGGACAGAGCTTTTCTTACTTCTCTCTTTCACTTGTAATTTTGAAGAGTTTTTTTTTTTTTTCTTTCCCATATCAGTTAGAAAGAATCTGAAAGGAAATGTATTGTTTATTTTCACAGTACTTTAACTCACAGGAACTTTTGATTACAAAACATTTTCATAGATACTTTTTACAAAACTGTATAACGGAACTTTTCCATGAAAGTTTCTTTTAGGAGTTACTGTTTTCTAAACATCACATTTAAGTTAAAGGGTAATGGGTCAATAGCGCGTTTTCTAAATGTAAAAGCTTCCCGGGGGAGCACTCATATGCTCAGGTCGGGGTCGGTGTCCAGGGCCCGGTCTTGTGCAGGCCCAGCCCCCAGCAGTCTGATGCCCCGGGTCTGACTCTGCTCTGTGCCTTCTTGCTGCGCAGTCCCCTGAGCAGTCAGGTAAACAACAGCGATGACCGCACTGGAAACTGCAATGCCCTCTAAGGATTAATCGGAACCAGCAGACGGATCGGGAAGCATCAGCGAGGCAGGAGGCGAGGATCAGAGCCAACGGAAGGGACCGGAGGGACCCGCGCTGCTGGTGTGTGTGTGGGGGGGTGCGGACCGCGGGGCCCTCGCGGGTGGGCGTCCACGCTGCTCACACCGACTGCGAACAGCTCGGGGTTGTCCTCACCCCACTTTCAGGAGAGGGACCAGAAAAGCGAGTCCATGGAGTCAAATGCACCTCCCTGCTGAGTGGGAGAAGCAGAACTACACCAGGCTCTGTGCGTCGGGATTATGCAAACAGGAGAAATCCACACTGGACCTGAGCTCAACCCACAGCACGAAGCTCAGTCATTTCCTCCCACTCGTCTCTCTGAACACCTGGTCGCCTGCTCATTCCCCACTCCACAGCGATGCTGATTATTCACTGTGAAGCTCAGGGCTGTGCAGCACTTAGGAGGAAGCAGTAATACGCATGCGCAAATTCTAAATCTCGTCACATTCTAAAAAGGTTCTCTCTCTTCCTTCTGTAATATTCTCAATGACTGAAAATAAAAACTGGCTATACATTTGAAGAAACTATCACAACAGGTCACAAAACAATATAAGAAATTGAATTATTTTCTCTTTTGCTAGAACCTGTTATAGAAGCTCTGGAAGGAAGGAGTCATCTCAGGAAGGACTATATTCCCGGACAGTGGAGATCTTTGCTTGTTTATCCTGCAGAAGACAACTTCCTGGGTCTCTCGGCTTGAATTTTATAAGATTTTATAGTACTTGGCCATTTGATTTTTTTCTTATAAGTAGATATGCAGGTACAGATTTTAAGAACAGAGCTTTATTTTCTGGTAACCTATTCATTGTAAGTCCTCCAGTGAAGGCTGATGTGCTTTCAGGTTTATAAGGTTTCTGTTTGACAGGAGATTATGAAAAAATCTTCTTTGAATGTCTAGTTTATTAAGAAAACTCACAGAACACACAAACTGTGGAAGTGATCTGAGTATTTGCAACATGTGTTGGAGAACTTTCATGGGTTTTTATTCTACTTGGTTTTTTTGAGATTTATTTTCTTTTGAAAGTGTATCTTTCAGTTCATTATATAATTCACTGAAGCATACTTAAATATTTATTTGTGACTGCTAAATTTTATAAGAATAATCTACCCTCAAATAAGTAAAAAGTGTCACTAGGTAACATGAAAATGTATTAATCTACAGATCTATAATTTAGCTACTTCGCTGATTTACATATTTGCACATTTACAATAAGGTTTCTTTCTGAAGACAACTGATTTTGTAGGTGAATAAAATATCTGAGTTTGAATAAAGGGATTGGAGCACTATGTTACTTTAACAAATTGACAGATGTATTATATTTTGTTTATGTGTGTTTGCCATCTTGAGATAAATGTGTGAGGCAGACAATGGAAATCAACTCACAAAATCGTTCCATATTAAAGAGCTATAATAGTTGAATATGTCAGTCTTAGTAAAGTCATAAATTTAAATAACGTATTTTACATATGCCATAGCATTGCAGACACTCTCAGGAAGACTAAACGATTGCCAGATGGAAAATTACACTCAGCCATCTGCTGACTTCATCCTATTGGGCCTGTTCCCCACATCAAGGGTTGGCCTTGTCCTCTTCATTCTCATTGTCCCCATCTTCCTAATGGCCCTGGCTGGCAACCTGTCCATGGTCCTGCTCATCCTCCTGGACATCCACCTCCATACACCTATGTACGTACTGCTCAGTCAGCTCTCCCTCATGGACCTCATGTACATCTGCACCACTGTCCCCAAGATGGCTTCCGGTTTTCTATCAGGAAAGAAATCCATCTCCTTCATCGGATGTGGGATCCAGAGTTTCTTCTTCCTTACTTTAGGGGGCTCAGAAGCACTGATCCTGATGTCCATGGCCTATGACCGTTATGTGGCCATTTGCTTTCCTCTGCACTACCCCATTCGCATGAACAGAAGAGTGTGTGTGCTGATGATCCTGGGATCTTGGATAACAGGTGCTATCAATGCCTGTGCTCATACAGTATACATCCTCCATATCTCTTACTGCAGGTCCAGGGCCATCAATCATTTCTTCTGTGATGTCCCAGCCATGCTGAGTCTGGCTTGTGGGGACACCAGGGTCCATGAGTACACTGTATTCCTTAGCACCATCATCTTTCTCTTGATCCCTTTCATTGTCATTGTGTTTTCCTATGGGAAAGTTCTTTTTGCTGTCTACCGCATGCGCTCACAGGAAGGCAGGAAGAAGGCCTATTCCACCTGCAGCACTCATCTCACTGTGGTGACTTTCTACTATGCACCATTTGTTTACACTTATCTTCGCCCAAAGTCCCTCCGGTCTCCAGCAGAGGACAAGGTCCTGGCTGTCTTCTACACCATGTTCACTCCAATGCTGAACCCTGTGATCTACAGCCTGAGGAACAAGGAGGTGATGGGGGCCCTGGGAAGAGTGAGTGCAAAGTTCTGCTGTATAAAAATGTAAGTGAATTTCTGCCTCTTTCTAGTGGGGAATCACTAGAAAAATTTTTAATTTTGATGCCTCAGAAGCTAGAATTAATGTTTAAGAATTAAAACAGTTGAAGATATTAACATGATGATAATTATTTGTTCCACTGTGTAACTTTTCATTTTTTTAATCTCACCTTTCTAATTAAAATAATGGTCTTGCATCTTTTGTCAATTCGAGAACAATATTTTATTATAATGGAGAAACTAAAATGAAAAAATGCAGAAAACTTTTCTGTTCTTTAGAATGTGTTATGTGATCAAAACCTTGGATGAGAGTTTTAATTTTAAAAATTACAGTAAAAGACACATTGCCATGAATTCCACTCAAAATACCCAGACTCCTTTGAACACACTCTTCCGATTGTCCTTGCTAATTTTCTTACACCTTCCTTAGCTGACATGCTGACTTCTGCAAATATACGTGACAGGATATCTCATGTTATTTCTTTTTCTCAAGTTTATTTGGAATACATAAGGAAAATTTCCTGTATCCACACCCTCAACTCTGTGTTTCCTGCTATGTTTATACATTCCAGAACCACGTTCACTGAGTGTGACAGTGCAGAGGACTGAAACCAGCTGAACTCTTTTATCACTTCCAACACCATTGTCTGCTGACAAGCAGGCTCTGACTGCTCAGACATTGCCACCCTAAATGACAGTTACCACCAGGATTTAAAATTCCCTCCCTAAAAGACAATGAGTGTCATTGAACAAAAATGGAGGATAACACAGGAATAATACGATATTATCTGTCAACTCTTGATTCTTCATTAAAATACAACTTTGCACATGCATACCTATTCATGAAGTACAGAAATGCATCTATATTCTATCTGATATGTTTAAAAATGGTTTTTCTTTACTTCACATATGCTTCCCATTGTTTCTGAGAAGACCATCACAGTTTTCCATGGGGTAGGCTTTAACTCCTGGGCTCAAGAAGTCCTCCTGCCTCAGCCTCTGGAGTGCCTAATCCCATAGACATGTGCCACTGCAGGAAGTAAGTGCTTGGCACCTGAGTGTTGCTCTTGAAGACATGGGAGGGGGTTTTATTTTCTGAGTGAGTGAATGCGAGTGTTCATGTGAAGTGATATGTGATGTAGCAAATAATTCCTGTGGGCTGAACCAAGGTATTCGGAGAAAACTGAGAACAACAGCTGCATTTTATGTAAGTTCTGACTTCTAATGTCTTTCAGTTTGAGCACAAACCCCTGTCACCCCGTGGTCACTGTGTGGTCCCAGTGTGGAAGGTGAAGTCTCCGTCCTCGCTCCTGCACAGCACCCTCAGAAAGACGGTGTCTCCCCTGGGTCTCCTGCATCAGGTGGGGGCTTCAGGGGATGTCCTCATCCTCTTCTGTCCTGGCTACCTCGCCCTGTGTCACCCACACGATGCCCTGGGCTCCCTGGAGATGCTGCTGCCCTGGTCGGACCTCAGTGTATGGTTTCCTTACTCTGCTCCATCTGTCTCTTCCTCCAGTCCTGGACTGCAGACCTGTCCCAGGGGAGCTGCAGCCACCACTGGGAGAGCTCCAGGCTGTGGAATCCTCCTCAGACCCGTCCTTCCGTGTCCATTGAAGTTGCTCACCTCCTCCCTCCTCAGAGTTCAGTCCCCTCAGGGTCTGGAGTGCCAGACAGGGCTCAGTTTTAATGTTCAGGGCTATTTGCTGACTGTAATAAAGAGGAGCTTCAGCTTTTCATAGATAGGGATATTCAGACCTGTGAACATTGACATCAGGATATTGTTTCAGTCAGGAATGTTGAAAATTCAAGTATTTTTAAATTCTTACAAAAATGGTGTGATGTTATTCATTCATGAAGAGAATACATAGTTAATTTATTTCTTAGAAATGAGAAATTTGTGAACATGCCTATGCTTGTATTTGTAACAAAAATTAATTAGTGACTACTTTGTGAATTAATCCCTACAAAATTTACAATAACATCAATTTTGTTATCTAATTTAAGAAAATACATTTTTTTCATAATTCAGTGAACTTCACTAGAGGAAAAAGTCAAAACCTTTAGAACAGCATGTCTGTGATACTGATAGAGGAATCATTTAGGACCTCCAAATGGTATAGGGGAAATCTAATGCCTCCCAACCTGCTAGATGTCTGATACGCCAAGTTCTTGTTCCCAAAATTGAAGAAAGAATTCCAAGGATAAACAGGGTTTAAGAGTATTGAGGGGGAGAGGGACAGCTCATTAGAGAGACAGAGAGCTCCTGAGTAGGTTGCTGAGGACCCTGCTTCTCCCAGGAAATTTCATGGAGCACAGCTATCTATATACGATGTGGGCTATGATTATGATCAACCAATAAGATTACAAGTGCACCTGCTTATTTAATACTGATCCAGTGGGGAAGCAAGACATGCAGCAACTGTACATGGAAAGAATAACAGACTTTTAGGAAGTGATGAGTCCTATAGTCTTGATTACCTACTGAGGTGACTGATGTCTCTCTAGACTTCACTAGACAAGGGCTTGCCACTATCTCAGGCCTGGTTATTCTTCCTTAATTTTGAGACCTCATATCCCACAGATGAACCTATAGTCACAGTAGTAATGATTTTTCATCTCTGTCCTGACTCTTTTATGGACCTACCCCTGTCCGACTGACTGCAGTACTTGTATCAATCTCAACTCTCCATGATACCCTGAGCAATGAGTACCATACCCAGAATCCTCCACATTCTCTGCCAATAACACAATACCCCAAAGCCTCTCTGTGCAGCCCTCCCACATTTGTTCCTGTTACCAAGGAAAACATCACCTTACTGCCCGCCCCAGAAGACTACTATAGCCAAGACTTCACAGCAGCATTTTAAAGGCTCTGAGTCCTCAGTGTGTTTGCCCAGGACCATGCTGCCCAGGATCCTCCTAGCTGTCTGTAATAATACTCTAAGCACTTCTACTTATATGCTCTTATTAAAGTCATTCCACTGTCATGTACTTTCATCCAAACAAACTGGGAAATCAATAATACAATCAGGAACATTATAACCATGCATCCACTGAATCACAACATGCACACAAAGATGTCCTGACATCTCAGAGGCAGGATGGTGCAGGTTGCTTTGAGGGAGCCTGTCTGCTCCTCCTCATGGTGTCGGCCCTGATGGTCTGGAGAGCATCTCAGTGCCCATGAGGACTCTGCCCTCACCTTGGCCTCAGGCCAAGCCGTGTCCTCAGTGGCTGGCCCTCTCCTGTCCAGTTTCCAGTGGATGTTCCCCAGTACCACAACCCATCCTTAGACTCAATCAGCAGCTACAGAAGGACAGGAATCATGGTGCTGCTCAGTCTGGAGGTCTCTGCCATGCCAGGTGCAGGAAGGAGATGTGAGCATGTGTATTGTCAGGACCCACGCAGGCTCCTGCCCTTTGTGCATTGAGCAGCTTTGCTTCTACTGCCCTGCTGCTCTGAGGATCCTGGCTTGAAGCCAGCAGCCCTGCAGATCAGGCCAAAGCCAAATTAAACCTCCCTTCGAAGTTGTAGGTGTTGCGTATTTTGTCTGAAACTTGAAAGCAGACCAGGATAAAAGGAAAAAAAAAAAAAGGAAGGAAGAAAGCACACTAATACCACAGGTAAATAAGGCAGTGTGTTTTTCAATGTGGGTAGGTAACGAGAGGTATTTATCCTAATTTTATTTTTATTTATTATGTGGTAAGATAAATTCTGGCAAGTGCTTAAGAGAACTTAGTTTCAGCAACAGATTAGAAGTTGGACTGGAGGTTAAGTCTACGCTTTGCACAGCTCTGTGCAGCAGACATCCTGCTGTGAAGTGCAGACGACAGAATTTCAAGCCACCCCTGCGCGTGCCCTCTGCAGGGGAAGCAGGTGGTGTCAGGGGAAGGAGTGAGAGCAGGTTCCCCAGCATGCGCTCTCCACGGAGGCAAGTGACCCTCGAAAAAACTTCAATGCTAGCTGCCCAAATTCACAGTGATGGCAGCATAGGGTGAATTTCTTTCTTCAAGGATCTCCTTTTGGTACTTTTTTGCTTGTTTTCTTTGAACATTGTTTGCTGTTGTTTTTTCATGAAGAATGAGTGATTCTGAATTTGTAGGTTTAATTTTGTCCCCTGCTTTTTGTTTTCCTTTCCATTAGTCCATTCTATTGTAGTGAGATACCAGGATATTATAATGATTATTTCAAAATGAAATATGAAATGGTCATTATGGTAAAAAAAATAACTGAGACTGGTTAAATGAAACAATCACATAATTTTTAAACTTCAAAACCTCACTTTGAAAAACATTCCAGTAATCATCTGAAAAGTAGATTTTCAATTTCCAGTTAAATGCACTTTTCTCTTTATACATTTAATTTTGGAGCTTCTTTAATTTTTTTCTGTACAAAACAGACCATTTCAGACAAATAATAGTAATAATATATACTCTACTGACACCTAAAATTTTTAATGAGAACTAAGTACAGTTTACAAAACCATTTAAATTCTGTATGATTGACCAGTCACAATGAAAATTAAGTACACTTATTTGTATGGTGATAGTTGTTCAGATGCTATGGTGATGTCAGTGACGAAGATATAAATATTTCACTGCTGTTGAGGGCTCTTTTACACCAAGTCATCCACTGAATATTTATTGTGCATTTTCTTGGGAGAAGCTGACAATCATCCTTGTGTCTTTCTCTGAAGACTCAGTGTGACCTTACCAACCAAAGTTTACTTTTATCAAATGTTAATGAAAAGAATGAGATCAAGGTTCAAACCTAAACTCTACCTGGTAAATTGACGCATTGTAGGGAAATAAGACCAATATCATTCTTAAAAACTCCATGCAATCCATCTGTGTGCATCCACGAGATGTCTTTCCGCCTACTTCCTGGCTTATGTAGTAATGCTAATGTATCCTTGTGGAACTTCAGAGAGGCATGTAACTTAGGGGCAGTCAAGCACACAAAAATATTACTGGATACTATAGACTTCTTTATACCCTAAAAAAGTCCTTTATACAATTCAAAATATTGAAAATAAATGCCATGCCATTATGAAATGAATCAGTTACTCCTAGGTGCAGAAAACAATCTACGCCCCTGTGCAGTCTTTGGATCTTACTCAGTGAATGTGCTGTGGAAATGCTCGCAGAGAAGGGCACCAAAGAGAGCTTGTGCACACACTGTGAGAACTCACCTCACTGACCTGCTGTGCTGGCTGAGATTCTGCGGAACTCATTTTACATTGTGATGAATTCAGGGAACTGAGGTCAGGACAGAGTATCTCTACACGTACAGACAGTCAGACTCAGGCGTGAGCAGATTTGTGAGAGGAGATATGGTGCCTTTGTAGAATCGGTGATGGCAAAGCCACACCAATAAACCTGACTTAACTTTCCTGGTTAGCGTGCTTAGAACGCCCCATCTAAGTCAGGAGGTCAGTTTTTGGGTTTGTCAGGAGCAGTAGAATATTTCAGGCATTGTGAGAAGAGTGATTTAGAATTCTGAAAAATAAGTTAAACTGTGTCATGAACTTAAGAAATAGTACTTACTTATTTAGTACTTAAATGTTTGACACTATATTCCATTTAGTGGTTTTTAAAAGTTAAAGCTGCACTATCTCAGAAAACTCTTTGCAATGTGAAATTTAGAAGGCCTTTTGGTAAATTCAGTCTTGCTCCACATAAGTAAATGATCAAAGAAAAAATGCAATGAAAGCAGCATTCTTGTAGAGATCTGTCTTTGAGAATCCCCTGATGAACAGGGAGCAGAGTGGGGGGATCTGTGCTGCAGTGGAAACTGCATTTGCGGACTCTGGGGGGCGCCGTACCTTGGTTCCCAGCTCTTTAACATGGCCCCTCTGTGGGCCCCAGAGACCCAAAGTTCTGTGCTTCTCTTATTCCTGCTGTGACCAGGAGGCGATATGGATAAACTACGTATTTTATTAACATAGGAAAAGAAGTTCCTGCAATGAAATCGTGGGGTTGACTGCGGATAATGGAAACACAGAATCCATTTTCATACATGAGCAGCACTTGTAGAATTTTGATTCGACGGTGAATATGTAGGTGATTTACACTGGAGCCCACGAGGCTGTTTCTCTATAATCACAGTCTCCTATGAGTGACGCTGTATCCTTGGGAATAAGACATAAATTGTCCTTTATACTCACTTGCAAACACTTTTTTCATGAAGGTATTTATGTTCTTTGTAGGATCAAATGGAAAATCAATCTAAACAAGTGGTAAAAGATACACAAGATGATGCCAAAGAGATTAAATTTTAAACAATAAAGTACTCATATGAAGTTAATGAAAATTCTCTTAAATTTTCTCATTATTTTATATCCTTTGGAAAATTTCTATTTCAATAAATTTTTACTTATTTTACTTAATTTTTGCCTTTTTATTAAGTTTAATAGTACATTTTAGATATATATAATGATAACATTCATCATAGGTAAACTGTATTGTGCATGATAAATCTTAATTCTATTTTTTCCCACTCACCTCGCCTCCCTTTAACTCTTCTTTTATTTATAAAAGCGTGATTTTCAATTTTTCCTTTTTTTTCTCACGTTTCCCTTTCTTGCTTTCTCCCTCCTGCCTTACTTGTTCCCTTTTGCATTTGAGCATGTTCCTCATATTTCACAGTATTTATTATACATTTTGGTTTAATTACATAGTCACAAATATATATATATATATATATATATATATATATATATATATGCTTGTGTTTATTCAAATGATCCTACTCAGCATTCACAATAAAATACACAGTCAGTGAACCCCATGCCTGGCACGGTCCTTTCAGGTGGGGCAGAGCCCTGACCCAAGCACTGCTGCTTCTCAGCTGCGCTGACTCCGTCCTCAGACTTTCCGCGCACTCTGTCCTCCCCATAACGGTCAGCACCGCAGGGGTCCACATTCCACAACTGGGGGGAATACGAGAAAATCAGAGTAAGTGGAGAGGTTTAAAACGGGCTTCATATGGGTTATGAATAATTATTTCACTGAACAAAAGATTAAAAGGATAGATGGATAGATAGATCAATAGATAGATGATAGATATAGACAGATATAGATGATAGATTTTTTATGAAAAATGTTCTTTTATGTTACTGAAACAAATATTGGATACCTGAGGCTGCTTCTTTGTCAGGAAGAGTACTTGAATACTATGCTCACAATGCACTATGCTGCTGTATTGGAATAATTGTCCACCGGATCTTGTACAAACAAAGAGCTGCTGATGGGTGTTCCTGAGATATGGTGTGGGGTATCAGATCCGATGTGACATTTGTTTTTCTGTTCCATGCTCCATTATCCCATTCTGTAACCAAGGTAACTGACTTCTCATGGACAGTGTGAGCAGGAAGTGACAGGTACTGTTTCTAGGTTCAGTGCATTAGTATTACTACTATTGTACTTTCTGCTTGCTGAAAATTTTATTTTGTATATAAATTCCCTGGAGTTGGATCAGTCTACCCTTATTTTGTTTCTAATGAAACTTTTAAAAATAATTTGCTCTACTAAACTTTTCTATGCCAATTTCCACAAATCAAAGAGTAAGGAAAGTACAGTATTCAAACATGACTCATGATACTGTTTTACGTACCTTCAGCTGTATTTGGAATCCACATATAGAATAATTTTAGTACATGAGAGGGTTTTTTTTTTTACTATTTTAAGATAAAGATACTTGGGCAAAATTTACTGTTTTACTCATTTCCCTACACACAGTTCTGTAGCACTCTCCATTTGCTCTGTTGTTTATCTACTATACAAGGCCTCTCCAGAGTTTGTCCGTCTCCCTGAACAAAAGGTGTGAACTGAAATAACCTCTGCCCATCTCTCTG
>RJWM01043511.1:0-13765 GCA_004363535.1 Dasyprocta punctata | reverse complement strand
CCAGTCCAGCTGCTGCAAGCCCTGCTGCTGCCAGTCCAGCTGCTGCAAGCCCTGCTGCTCTTCAGGTTGTGGGTCAGCCTGCTGCCAGTCCAGCTGCTGCAAGCCCTGCTGCTCTTCAGGTTGTGGGTCAGCCTGCTGCCAGTCCAGCTGCTGCAAGCCCTGCTGCTCCCAGTCCAGCTGTTGTGTCCCTGTGTGCTGCCAGTGTAAGATCTGAGGCTCTGTCGCAGACTATGGCAGCCTGCACTGATGCTGGTGCCCTCGTCCTTGTCCTGGGGCCATGAATGTTCCACTGCCCACTGACTTCATGTTTTTCACCTGAGAACTTCTGAAACACGTCATCAGGATGGATAGAACCAAGGATGCCTTCGCACTAATGGTACCTTATCCCGGTTCCTTACCCACATCTTCTCCAGCCTGTCCTTCCCACCCACCCCCATTTTTCCCTCACCTTAGATGCAAACTGGGCCAGAGGCCCAGGATGCAGCTCAGACCCCCGCTATCCTGAAAGCTGCCTCGTCTCCCAGGAGTTTGACCCACTGTTGATGTCTTTGGCTGTCTGTGTATCAAGTCCTAATCCCGGACCCTCTAAATAAACACTGTCCATTGTACAAAGCTCCCTCTCTGTAGTCTTTTCTTTCTTTTCTCCAGATCCCTAGACATTGGCACCCTGCCCCATGCCAGCCTGATCAGCTTCTCCCCTTGGCATCCTTCATGCAGGGGTCCAGTGTCCACTCAATGCAGAGCTCTCTGCTCTGTCATTCTCCTTGTGATGGGCTCTGGGACAAAGAGCAGAGTAAAAGTTCAGCTCCTCATCAACTGTGGAACCACTAGAGGGCAGGAGAGTGCAGGGACCATGGTGCCACCATCTTGTGGGAAGGGACAGAGATTCTTTCAGCAGAGAGAGAAGCATCAGAGAAGCCCCAGTGCCTGGAAGAAGACAGATGGCTGAGTTTTGTCTTAAGTGTCATGGGACCTCTTGGAAAAGCCAGTGACAAAAGATAGGATTGCAGCAAGACTTCTTTGTGTTGAATGGGACGCTATGTCAGGGATAAAGTGTCTCCCCCAAATTCATGTGTTGGAGCCCTCCCAGACTACAGACTGGGGCCTTATTTGGAAATCAGGTCTTTAAGGAAACAATCAAGTTGATGTGATAACCAGGGTGGACCGTCACCCAGTAGGACTGGGGCCCTGATGGAAAGGGGAAGTGTGGACAGGTCCTCAGGGAGGTCGCCAAGTAATGACAAAAGCAGTGGTCTAGGTGATGTGTCCTGAGGCCACAGGACACCAAAGATCACTGTCAACCACCAGCATTGCAGAACAGGTTGGGGCAGACCCCCTTCCAGCCATGGAGGGACAGCCCACCCACACCCTCTCTCAGGCTCTGGCTTTGGGCTCAGGGAGAATCCACCTCTGTGAGCATGTGAGCTGCGGTCCTGTGTCACAACAGCCCCAAGAAATAAGCATGAGCTGTGACTAGGGCAGCCCAGAGAAAAGCGGCTGCTTGGGGGCTGATGAGTTGGAGGAACTGAATGCTGGAGCCAGGTGCAGCCCTCATGATTCTCTGAGTATTTTATACTAATGCCCCCATACTACTCAGTTCTACAACAACTGACCACTCCTGGAACTCAGGCTGAAGCATCAGCACTCAACAGAGAAAGTCCCTTTCTCCTTGTCTGCTGCCACCAAATGCAAAGTCTTTCCTCTCCCCATGGGCTGCCACTGAGACTCCTACTATTGCCAACACCTACCTGGGCCCAGAAGTTGGCACTTTTGGCTCTGTAATTCTTTGTGTGGAGGGGCTATTCCGTGCATTGTATGGTTTGTTCGTTTGTTTTTTGTAGTGCTGGGGATTGAGCCCAGGGTCGTCCCACTGAGTGACACTTCTAGCCTTTAAAAATTTTGTTTTTAATTTTTAATTTTTATTTTGGGTCTTGCTAATTGGCTAAGTTGCCCAGGTGGGTGTACAGTGTTTAGAAGTAACTGCCAGATACCCCCTTCCCAATTTTGACAACAAAAATATCCCCAGGTATTTCCAGATGTCCTCTGAGGACCGAATTCTTCTATGTTGAGAATCACAGCTTAATAAAACCAAAAGGTTAATTTATATGGCGACTCCAAAGGTCAGGAAAAGGACGTGTCCAAGGACGCCGGCTGCCTGCTGGCCCTTTCTTGCTGTGGGAGGTTCTGTTCTCTCCTGTCCTTCCACTGTGACTGGAAGTACAAGTTCAGCAACATCTTTCCACGTCTTTCTCCAGTCCCTTCCCACTCAACATTTATAATTTTGTAGATTTTTTGGTTTGTTTTGTTTTTTTGGCATACCGGGGAGTGAACTCACAACCCTTGTGCTTGCCAGGCAAGCGCTTATGCCACTGAGCTAAATCCTTGGCCCTATTTTTTTGAGACAGGGTCTCACTATGCAGTTCAGGCTGGCCTTGAAATCACTTTGTAGCCTTGGCTGGTCTTGGACTCACAATGATCCTCCTGTCTCAGCCTCCTGAGTGCTGAGATTAAAGGTGTGTGCCACCACGCCCAGCTCACGATTTTTGTAGATTCTATAAAATCATTTTAACCATTAGAAGTCTACTCATCACACCAAAATGACATCTAATATCATTAAAAGGTTGATATAAATAATTATAACTCACTGAAAAATCATTATTATATTACTAAATTTTTTATTATGATTTATCCTGTACAAATGCACCAGGAAGAGAGAGCCTTATAGCATGTCGGGTACCCTCATTTAATCGTGGACACCCTCAATGTGACAAGTGGCTGAGTCTTGACTTCCAACCCTGAAAGCTTAGGGGTGCCTGTCCTTAAATTACAATCAGACGAAACCACACAGCACAAAAAAAATTGCATTAAGATTCTAAACTTTTGCATTAGAACATTCAACTCTGGGTGACTTGGGGTTGGGAGTATAGCTCACAAGCAGAGCACATGTCTAGCATGTGTAAGGTCCTATCTTCCAAGCCAGGCACCAATAACAGTATTAGGTAGTAGATGTTTTTATAGAAAGTCTGTACATGGGTTCGGGGCAATAGTTAGTATTGACACATGGTCGTAGCTTGAAATTGTGTGCTTGTGCACATGTGTATGCATACCAGATATTCAAAAGGTAGGCTAATGGTAACATCTGCCTTGTATGAAAGAATCACAGATTCTTACAAAATTCTCAAAGGTAGGTGATGGATTTTAGGATAAATGGTTCTTAATGTCTTCCTCCTAAGTATTTCCCTCATACAGTCAGGGCATTGATTTAGATTTTCCATTATTCCTTAAACAGTACAGCATAATGACTACATAGCATTACATAGTGCTAGGTATTATAACTAATCTAGAGATAGCTTAACGTATGCACAAGGGTGTGTATAGGTTCTGTAAAAATGATAAAAGGGACTGTAATGTATGTGACTTGAGAGCATTCATGAATTTTGGTGCCCTAGAGGATTCTGAGACCAATGCCTCTGTCGCCCACCATCAAGTCTGCTATATTCCTATCTTCCACTAATTTTCACTCCTAATGGGAAATATTTCTCACCCCTAAAACCAAGTTTGCCTGCTTTTGTGGTGAAAATAGGTTATTTTTAATAATATCTTTTCTCTTGGGAAAATAGTGCTTTCTAAATGGAAATGACATAGATTTCTGGATTTTTTTCTCTATCTAGTCTTCTTCTTCTTCTTCTTCTTCCTTTAAAAAAGACAGTAGGAAGAATATTCTGGAATTTGTCCATTGTAGCAGGGGCAAGAGATGAAGTTCACCATCCTGGTTTTGTTTCATGTCTTTAACACAATAACTGAATTCTTATGTTTATAAATTGTTAAATGATATAACAATGTATGTTCGTGGTTAAGCAAGAAAAGGCACATGAAGAACAACAGCAAACTTCTGTCATAACACAACTTCAGAGACCACTTGGAGATCCTGTTTCCATGCAAGTAGCTAACAGGGACACCACAGAGCCATGTCTGGGCCTCTACTGCCTTTGCAGAGACCCCTGGCCAACTTTGTTCCAAGCAGAGCTGGACTTGGAGGTGAGGCTGTAGCAGGTACAGGGGTCACGCTGCATGGTGGTTCAGCGTGTCTGCATTTTAAACGCATCACAGACAGCCTTCCTTCACCTTGACCTATAGACTGCCCTTGGAAATAGTACCACTTGAATTTTCCACTTGGAACATGATGCTGGACAACCACCAGAGGGCGCGTCCCCGGCTTGAGCAGGCCTGGTCCCTGGCTTCACAAACACTGAGGGCCTACTGCTTCTGAGACCAGCAGAGCTCTGAGAATGCACTGATGCTTTAGATGTGTTGAAATTGCCGTGCTTTTGGACTCCTGACTGATTGATCAGCATCCAGATCCTGATACATAGCCTCCACCATCTCACTGTGGACCAACCCTGGCTGGGAGAGATTTTTTGGTGGCAGGGGAAGGGATTAGGTAGCTGCCACTTCAGTGTACAGCTGAAAGCAAAGGACCTAGGCAGTGAGGAGCTTGGCTATTTGCATGGATGACAGGCAGTCTCTGCTGTGCCCTGGCCCATGCCCACTGCTGTCAGTACCCGGATACAGTGGCCCAGGCTGGGGCCAGCTCTGTGATGCTGTCTCATCCCAGGCAGGGTGCTCGCCTTGCCCTCCTACCCTCTGCATCCGTGGCCCTGTCCGACCTGTGAGTGCTGCAGACGAGAAGTGACAGAAAGCGCCGTTCTCCCCCAAACTGACACAGGCCATGTGGTCATCACTGGGGCTCAGACCTGGATCTAAACTCATTCCTCCTTCGGGTTGCTGGTAGCAGTTGAGGACTCACCAGTCTGTAGAACCAAAGGAGGGCTTTGGGCCACAGGACATCATCAGTCACAAGAACAACACTTCAAGCCAGTTGTAACTCATTAGGAGCAGAACCTGGGAGGTGATGGAGCCAGGACAATCCCGCACACCTCTGTGGGGACAAGTGCACAGGCTCAGATTCATGTTTGCATCCATCACCTTCCCATTCCAAGCTCAAAGCGAACAGGGCTGAAGCAGGATAAACAGCAGGACAGAAAAGCTGCTGTCTTCCTGTTTGGGGAGTAAAGAGCCCATTGTTCAGAAATACCATCAAGTCACAAATTTAAAAATGGTGGGGTGACCACTGACCCTGGGTTTATCTCCGTGGGATCAGGTGGAGGCATTCAGGGGCTCTTAATAAATGTGTGTCGACAGTTGACCCAAGGGTTGATGCCCTGGTTGACTGGACAACCCCCTGGTCTAGATCATCTTCAGCCCCCACCAGACAAAGGCTGTAGGAGCCAAAGCGGGCAGGAGAGAGGGCGTCTTACCCTCCTCCTGGCTGAAGACTCTTAGTGAGCTCCTGTTACGTCCAGCTCAGGCCAAGGGGACTCTTTGTGGTGGTTTCCTAATATACGCAAGCACGTCAGGGATCTCCAGCAAAACAGCCTGGAGCGTGTGCATGGATCCTGAGTTCTTTCCCTCTCTCCTTCTGGAAGTAGATTATACATATATAGGGATAGAGATATGGGTACACGTAAACATCAATGATAGACACAGATCTCCCTCTCGATCTCTCTCTATAGTCACATTCTATTATTTATCTATATATAAACTTGTACATACTGTATATGAATATAGAGTGCTGCCTTGGTTCATGAACTCAGTTCTCGCCATGATTCTGATTGCAAACTGAACTAGATGAGAACAGAATCCAATTTCCCCATCAGGTCAACATTGAACCTAACCGTTGAATTTGATTCTCTTTCCATCCAACGCAGTTTGCAACCAGGATTGTAGAAACAATCTAGTTAATGAACTGAGGTATGAGGTGATGGGGGAGAGGAGAGGCGTGGGAGGGAAGAGGGGAGAGGAGAGGAGAAGAGATAACTTTTTAAAAAGGAATTAGCTCATGCTATTGTGGTAAGCTGGCAAGTTTAAAATTTGCAGGCCAGGCCAGAAATTCAAGGAGGAACCAGTGTGGTCTTGAGTCTGAAAAGGAATCTGAGGGCAAAGCTTTCTTCATACAGAACCTCAGTATTTTTATATTAGTGCCTTCAACTGATTGGATGGGGCCCACCCATACTATGGAGGGTCATCTGTTCTATTCAAAGTACCCTGCTCTAAATTAGCTTCATCTAAACCACAGCACCATCCAGATGCCATGGCTCAGCTACGGGGACACATCAGATGAGTAACTGCTCCAGTTGCCCACTGGATGCTGTTAAAGTGGTCACCCTCTTCTCCATGGTACTGGCGCTGTCTTAATTTCTTCAGCAACTCTGCTATCATGTGACTGTCCTACAGTGAAAGGCAGTGGCTGCTGGGATGGGCTAGCAATTCCTGTTGTAAAGGTCCCACCCTTTCAAATATCAGAAGAAATCAACAAGTAGAGGGCAAATTCTTGTGGAGATCCTTGATGTGGTCCATACGCAAGTCTATCCCCTCCATGGTGGACATTCTGGCTGGTGGACCAGGCTGATGTGATGATAGGCCCCTCCCCACCCAGCTCGGAGTCTCAGGGCTGGGGACACCATCACTGAAGCCACTCTCATTTCCTGGGGCCCCTCTCTTCCTGTTGTTTTCCCTCTGCTCCACTCCTTGAGAAGCAGGTCGAGAGCCAGCTCTCTTCTGAGATCCATTTTGAGCTGTGAAAAGCTCCTATGTTGTTGTTTCCTTGTCGATCTGCATGGCTGCAACAAGAATCTGAGACCGGATGACTTACAAAGAACAGATATTTGTTTCCCCCAATTCTGGAAGCTGGGAGTTCAAGATCGAGGCACTTGCAGGGTCAGGTCTGGTGAGGGCTGCTCTCTGCTTCCAGATGGGGCTGTGTCCTCACATGGGATGGTGGGACAGTGAGCAAGGCCGCCTGCTGTTGTTGAAGTCAATACCTACCAATGTGGAAGTGGTTTTGGAACTGGGTAATGGAGGAGTAAGCAGGAGCATTGTGGGGAAGTCCCAGGCTGGCAGGAACAGAGCATCTGAGCAGAAGATGAGCTGCAGAGAGAGTCTCAGTCTCCAGAGAGGACCTGGGGCTGTGGCCAGAAGCTGGTAGAACTCTGGGCTGTGAAGGCCATTCTCATGAAGGCTCAGATGGAAATGAGGAACATCTTATTGGAAACTGGGGGAGAGGCCATCTTTGCTGCAAAGTGGCAAAGAATTTGACTGAATTGTGTTTTTGTCTTTGTAGAGGGAGAACTCGAAAGTGATGAAGTAGGATATTTGGGGGAAGGGACAGAAGGGGAAACGACCAAATGCTGCATGGGTCTCTTTATCAAGAACCTTAATCCTGTTCACAACAAAGAAACTCCATGGCCTGGCTTCCTTGTAAGGGCCATTCTCTCCATACTATCACGTTGGCCATTAGAGTTTTGGGGCCTGGATTTTGGAAGGTCACATCCATACCACGTGTCACCCTCTGAGCACCCAGCCTAAGCCATCCAGAGGCATGGGCTCCCGCAGGCCATGGGGCTGCACAACCTGGGCCCCATGGCTGACCCTGGTTTTTGCTGCATCCTAAGTTTACTGCCACATGCCTGGTGCTCCTGTTGCTGCTTCCCTCAGCCTGTGAGAGGCATGTGGGATGCAACAGCTTGAAAAGGTCAGTCCCACTGGAACCTAGGCCGGCACGAGCTGACCCAAGGGTGCCCAGGCCTGTATAGCCTCTTCTTACTCACACTGTTTGCAACAGAGACCCGCACATTTACTAAGAGACAGAGCTGCCGCCTGCAGGGGACAAGCACTGGGGCTGATCTGAGCACCCTGGGGTGCAGTTCTCTGGACTTGTGACAAGAGGGCTTCTCATTCCTGTTGCCTCAGTGGACCCTGAAGAATCATTGCCTGGCATTAGCTACATAGACATTTGGGAAACTAATGGGGGAAAGTGATAATAGCTTACATCTAAACTAACTTTCAGTCCTGTGAATCTTCACTATGTCACTCTACAGAGCTGGGCCTGACTTTGGGCTTACCTCTTCTTAGTACGCATATGCTGTTCCTGCAGGGGCACGACTCAAGGTGACTTTTACAAGAGTAATTTTAGAAAATTTAACTCCTAGCCAGGCGTGGTGGCATACTCCTGTAATCACAGCACTCAAGAGACTGAGGCAGAAGGATCACTGCAAGTTCGAGACCAGCCTGGGCTACAAAGAGAGCCCAAGGTCAGCCTGAACCGCATAGCAAGACTCTGTCTCAAAAAGTTAAAAAAAAAAAAAAGAAGAAGAAGAAAAGAAAAGAAAAAAAATTAACTCCTTATCGCTGAATTCAAGGCAGACACCTTTTCTTGGCTCAGTGATTTAAAAACAAGCAAAAACCCCAAAGCCAAACAAACCTTTTGTCCAGGGCTCCTAAGCTTCCTCTTCAAATTAGAAAAACTCTGGGCGAGCCAGGTGTAGTTGCGCCAAGATGCCACCAGGTGGTGCTGTTGAATGACAAAAGAGAAGTAGAACCCACTGTGGCGACTGAGCAGCGACTTGCTTTCTGCCTAAAACTGGGTGTGCGTGTTTGTGTTCATGTGCATACGTGGTCATCTGCGTGAGTGCGTGTGCGTGTGCGTGTGTGTTAGTGCCCAGGTCTGCAGAGTTGGCCCCTGACCCTGCAGGGATGTCCTAGCAGAGCTGTGCTTTGTGGGCTGCCTGAAAGGTGCAGCCCAGTGGCCATGAGGCTCTAGGCTTTCCTTTGTGTCTCTGTCTGCTGTTCTCTTAGTCAAGGGAGCAGGAGGATGCACCCCTTCCTGTGGGCTCCCCACTCTCTTTCCATGTGCAGGACGTGGCTGCCGACCTCAGAAACAGCCCCCGGGACCTCCTTGTCCCCAGGAGGATGTGTGTGCAGCCTGTGAGGTCCCTGTATTCTGCAACCACTCCTTCCCACCTGGGCTGTGTTGCTGCCCCTACCCCATCCTAGTGGCCAGGTCATTATTGTGACTGGCCACCAGGTGGGGTAACCTGGTACGAGGCAAGGCTGACTGCGGGCTCAGCGTGGACACATCGGGCAGGACCCGTTAGGGGTTCTCCCAGCCTCAGCCTTCCCCTAGGGCAAGTGTAGCCACTGCTCCTCTTTTGGCTTTTTCTAAGGTTCAAGGTCTGGGAACCACAAACTGGAACATAGAGACCCAGGGTGGGTGATACGTGGCTGGGATCTGGGCTTCCCGTTCTGCCAAGGGCATCACCATAGGTTGGGCTCTAGGCTTTCCCACAACATTAGAATGGGAATTAAGGGGGAAAATTCCTCCATATGCCTCCATCTTTAAGCAGGACTCTGTGGTCCCTGGCCAGCACCTGACACCTGCTTTACTTATGTGTGCAGTGGCCTGTGGAGCCCAGGATGGCCTGGTAGTGATCAAAAGAGGCCACTCCTGTCTCTCCTGGAGGACTTTCTTCAGGGACCAAACTGCTGACTCACTGGAATGGGAAGGAACCAGCGAGCAGTCACGACATAAACGCGTGACAGAGGTGACTTCCACGTGGCCTGCTTATTCTCCACTTCTGGCTGGGTCCCTTCAGCTCAAAAGCCTACAAAAAGCACCTCAAAATTTTATGCGCTGATTTGCTTTTTAAATAGCCCCAAGAAGCAGAATTTTAGCCACACACCACAAGCCTCAACTAGAGGTGTCTCTGTTTCTCTGTCTCACTCTGTTTCTCTTCCCCTCTCTCTGCTACTTCCTTCACAAAACCGAAAAGGAAGGGTTTCCGAATGGCCAGGCAGCGTGGAGGAGGCCCCAGTGTCCTGGCTTCTCTGTGGGAGCCTGGGGTCAGGACAGCTTTATGAAGAGAGGACAGAGGCTGGAGAAGGAACTCAGCGCGACAGATCTCGGCATACTGCAGCAGAGGCTCCCGCGGCATGTTCCGCACATGCGCAGCCTGTTGCCTCCCGCGCGCCTCGCCCGGCATCCTCCTGGCTCACTTCCCCCGCTCCCGCACTTGCTCTCAAACTGCTTCTCGGTGTTTCTGAGGATCGCAGACTAAACGCGTCAGTGGGACTTCAGGGCTCCTTGGTGATCCCTTCTCCAGGCAGACGCAGCCGCTCCCTGCACATCCTCGAGGGCCCGTGGCTGGTGCTGTTGGTGGCAGGGCTGGGATCTGTACCCACAACTTCCTTCTGCCTCCAGGACAAGCCCCAGCCAGGCCCCTGCATCACACTCTTCCTCATCAGGGGCCACCTCAGAGCCTGCTGCCCTTACTGATGAGGTGTGCATCACTTAGGACCAGGTCACACGGACACTGGAGTCCCACAGCCCCTCGGCGTCCCACGCACAAGTGTTTATTCTCCCATTGCAACCCAAGAGACAGCGGGGGGTATAGTTAGTTTTGCAGCACTGGGGTTAGGACCTAGAGCCTCACACATGCTAGGTGCAAGTGCTCTACCACTTGAATTATAGCCCCAGTGTGGGAGTTTTAATTTTTTTTTTTAATGTGATGAAGAAGGCCTTGTTTTGCTCCAAGACCCAGGTCCTGCTCAGTCAGTCACCTCTTCCCAGAATGTTCTAAAGATTTCATGTGGGATTCATCCCTGCCCGGCATCCACTGTACATCTGACCTTGAAGATAGAACTGGGGACCATGGAAGGCCCTGCCGGGAGCCAGTGCACCTTGGCCTCAGGCAAGGCCAACTACCTTGAAGGACTCCTGATTAGTAGGTCCCCGCCACACAGTAAGCTGTCACTTAGGATACCTCTAACTTCACATAGTCCTTGCTCGCCTCTCTTAGTGTTAGAGGGTGAGAGGGCTGGCCTCTCCCCTGAAGTGAGAAGGGGTAGGGACAGGCCCCAAAGTGGCATACTCTGGAGTCCGCCTGGTTCGCCCTTCTCACTTTTATTTTTAATTTTTTTTTTTGAGATAGTGTCTTGCTGTATATTACAGTCTGACCTTGAGCTCACCATGTAGTCCAGGATGGCTTTGAACTTGCAGCAATCCTACCTCAGCCTCCTGAGTGCTGGGATTACAGACATGTACCACCATACCTGGCTGTCTCTCCCTTTCTGAGGTTACCTGGGTATGTACATCACCTTCTCTCCAGCCCTCCAGGCATGATGTGCTCTGCATCCCAGGGATCCCCATGGGGTGCTACAGACTCTGGAGAGGTGGTGAGACAGGGCGGATCTCCCAAGGATAGTGACATCCAGGAGAGCTGAGTCAGTTCACATTGCTCCTCTGGAGGGAGGCTAACTGCCAGGGTCCCAGCTCCTGTGTGGCTGCAGCTTCGGGACAGTGTGCTCCAGAGAGACCAGCCTGACAGGAGCTGCTATCACAGTCTGGTCCAAATGCACTCGTTCTCTGAGCCCAAGCTCACACTCTCCCATGCTGTTGATGGGAACACTGACCCTGTCGTGGGCTTTCTCATTATCCCCTTGACCATCAGCTCCTCGGGTTAAGTGATCCTCTTTGCACATTGCTTTAGTCAACACGGAGGGCCTGCCGGTCACTGAGGTCTGCTTTCCAGCATTGGTTCAGTGGCTGAGGGACAAGTGCAGGACGCAGGACGGACGTGGTATCCATGCTGGGCCAGGCCTGGGGTGAGTCTGCATTGTCATTCCACCATTTCTCTGCTTTCTATGGCAGATGGCCTCAGAACCCTCTGTCCCCATGAGTCCAACATCAATTGTCCTTGAATGACGTAAGCAGAGTCATATTGATAAAAGGCCATCACTCACTGAGGAAGCCAGGACACCACTCAGACCCTGGAAGGCAGGACACCTAACCCCTCTGCACTCTAGACATTGAGAAGAGCTGGTCACCGAGAGGCCAGCTGGTCACTGGGAGAGAATTACTCCATTCTACAAGGCTGTATGTACTGGGGCTTCTCCAGAAACAACAGCGCTGACAGGAAAGATGGTTGCTGGAAAACCAAATAAAGCCCAAGAAGCACTCGCTAAAATTCAACAGCCATTTATAATAAAACCCGATGACCACCAAAGTTAGAAACTGCTGAAACATGAAAAACGGAACTTCTGCAGAGCTGGTGGCAAACGCAGATTCTAAAACACAAAGCCCAAACCACTGCCATTAAAACGAGGACTAGATCAGGAGTTTCAGTGTCACCACCATGTTTATTTTGGGTCCAAGCCATGCACGGATGAGAACGTGATGTGAGCCATGGGAGAGGAACACGGCTGCCGGAGCAGGTCAGGCAGGCGGAGAGGGGATGTGCTGTTAAATGCTCAGCCTGCTCCTGAATTACTTCAAATATTTGCTCTCTCTGACCCTTTGTTTTTGCCTGATTTGTCCAGATATGAAAGGTTTCCTGGGATATTGGATTTTCAGCGACACACACACATACACACACACACACGCACACAGACACCCCACCACCACCACCAACAACAACAACAAAAAACACTTCGGGGCATCTGCACGTGTGGTTGCCACCAGCCATGATCATGATGCCACCTGCTGTCGCCCGCCTGTGTGGCACCTGGTTGGCTCTGTCCTTCACATTTGCAGGACACTGCTGGCTCCTTGGCCCGAGCAATGGGTGCCAGCATCTCCTGCGCTCCGTGCATTTCCCCAGCACATTATGTGCTCACATTTCTGCTTGTCTTTCTGTCTTCATTTTTAAAATTTGAAATGTGAATATCCTTTGGCTCTTCCACCCCATTTCAGAACGGTAACATGTCAGCACAAAGGTATTCATAAACAAGGGTATCCACAGCTGCGTTCTGTGTCATGGGAACAGCAGAACAACACCAAACAAATGATGTGGAAACGCAGCAATCTTCCACGAGGAACTTGGAAGGGTAAGAGGACGCTAAGGGGATAGTATGAGGAAAGAAGGAGGGATGTCTGTGAGTGCTGACCTTAAAATATTTCTATTTTTTTAAGCCAAAAAGAGATACATACGTTCGTCTAACTTAGCACAGAAAATCAAGTGAAAATTCATGCCACGGTGCACCAACATTGCTGGACAAGGGACAGAAAAAGAAGGGATTTGGGGGGAGTTCTCCCTTATTTACCACAATACTGTTTGCCAACTAACCACCATCAGACTTCTCTTGTGTAATTAAACCCATTAATCAATCAAAGGAAATAAAGAAAACTAATCAGAATGCAGAGAAACATGTATATTGTGGGTCTGTTCTTTAGTTACAAAATAATTTACAGAGAAATCAGAAGCAAGGCTTCTAATATCACAAATTGCTTAAAAAGAAAGAGAAAGAAGTCCATTGCAAAAAATGACATGAATTAAATAAGTAGGAAAGAAAGAAATGCAGAAACTTTGACAAAGCTGAGAGACGGCATCTGCTGTGTGACAAAAAGGAAAAGTGCCCTTGTCTTCGAGGACACTGCGATCTTGCCACCCACTTCGAAGCTGTTCACGCGGGGAGCAGCGGCTTCCACAGGGTAAATACACAAAACACCAACCACACTTCGTGTTACCAATGACACAAGTCAGGTGGGATGATCAGGAGTGAATCTAAACAAGAGGTTTAGACCCACAGATCCACAAAATGTAATTAACCAACTTTGTTTAATGACGAAACATGGGAAAGGATGCAAAGACCCAACCCGAGCCCACTGGGAGACAGAGCTCGGGAGCCCTTCGCCCCCCACCCATGCGCATGCCCACCAGCTGGGTGCCCGGCTGTGCAAAGGCCTGGGCCTGGCTGAGCACACAGGCAGGCGGGGAGTCTTGGGGTGAGGCAGGGCGGGGGAAGGTGTTTTCTAAACCCAGTGTCACGGCTCTGCGAGGAAGCGTTGTCAGAGGAAGGAAGTCGAAGAAATGACTGGCTCAGGGACGTGGACAGACTCCAGCCAGGCCACAGGTGCGGAGGAGGGCAAAGC
>RJWM01043510.1:0-13771 GCA_004363535.1 Dasyprocta punctata | reverse complement strand
AGGCAGCCTCACCAGTTTCTCCTCTTTTCCCTTGCACTCATATCCTGAGCTGAGCCAGTCTCAAAATCTAACTCCTTCCAGCCAACAGGCAGAATCTGATGCAGTCCCTGAGCTTGACTTAGACACTCTTTACAGCCAAGCTTGTTGCTGGACTCAGTTGGGTGCACTGGGTGGACTCGCCCTGCACGCCTGGTGGGCTGGGTGGGCGGATGCACTGTTCACTTGTTTATCCTCTCTCCACCCGGAGTCTAGAGGCAGGAAGGGCAGGGGCTTCCTTTGCCCAGCATGAGCACTGGGGAGGTTCTGTAGAGATGTAGCACTCCCCAGTGTTTGGAGGAAGGTGATGAGAAGAGCCACCTGTCGGTGTATGCAGAGTCTCCAGGAACCCAGCACCTGCAGCGCTCATTCTGGGTCAGGCTGTCTGGGACATTGTCATGGTGACTGCTTCCAGGAGGACCAAGGTGGGGCTGGTGGGGACCAGCATTGGCAGCGCCGGTTCCCTTTTCAAGCTATCCAGATTTGGGCTAGATCTGTAGGCATCTTTCAGATGAATTTTCTGTTTCAGGGTGTAAGTCCCTCCCTCCTTTTAGAGTTCCTCTGTTTGCAATGAATCTTCTCTGAGCAACTCCAATGCGACTCCTTCTCTGGTCGACCATGTTGGAAGTTGCATTGTACATTCAGAAAGAGTAAAAGTGAGTCCTGGCTCACATAGGTGTTTCAGAATTCTTCAAATTACCTTTCTCAAGTTATCTTCATATATAGAGACATGCAGAAGAGCTGGACTTTATTTGCCAGGCCCTCGTTGTCGTTATTTAAATGAAATGTTGGTGGGGGAGGGGAGGTAGTTTCATGGTAAAGCTCTTACCTAGCAGGTATGAGACCCTGAGCTCGATTCTCTAACACCCCAAAAAATGGACTACGAGCACTGCATACACTACTCACCACCCTGGCATACTGATAGGCCAGTCTTATAATTTTACTTCAAAGAACAACTCTAAATCTCTCCCAGGGTTCTGCTAACCCTCCCCCCCTTCAAAAGAAAGAGGTCCCAAATTTAGTTCCCTGGGGTCATCATTTTAAAACCTACACACCCCATCCCCTCCATTCACTGTACAGTATCTGCCATAGCTTCTTCTTTGGCTATGGCTCCCAGTCCCAAGGAGGAAACTTTTATAGTTCTTGGTGCAGAGGCTTTTTGATTAAGAAACCCATGCTCATTGTTTCTAAAATAAAACACCAGCCCTCTCTGAAATTTCAGCGATGACCTAAGGCCTGTATAAAGGTAGAGACAAGGGCCACCTCCACAGCTCTACGCAAATTTTTATCTTGTCCCCCAAAGAACAATGTTTTTAACTGGAAACTTTTCATAATCTCTTACTTAAGCATCACCTTCAGCTTCTCTCCTCTCATTCTCAGAAACATGGAGTTGCCCAAACTCCAGCAAAACCTGCCCACAGGGACAAGTTATCAGTCCAGCTCTAGTCAGCCCCAATCAGTGGAGCATTTCTTCTGCCCTAGTTCCACATGTTTTGTCCCACCTACCAAAAAAAAAACAAGTCCCACAGACCAACACTAGCTCAAACTTAGTAGCATGCACTTCCAAACTCAAATGATTCATCTCCTGCATTCAGATTAAGGGTGACTTCAATTTTTCCTCAGAAAATTGGTAGATCTGCCTTTTACGTACAGCTTTGTAACCCAAAGGCCCATGTATGACCTTACTCAAAAGAAAAACAGTATTTGCAGATGAGAATGCTATCTTTACCTTGAAAAACAATAACAACATACACAACATGTCAATCCCTGCTCTTTTCAGGATTTCAGAAATTCTGAGGTCCCTTGTTAGACAAGGTGCCCTTCAGCAATTCTGAAGTGAAATTTAATCAAATGGAGTTGGCACTAGTTTTGAAGTGCAAAGAGTTTTTACCTGACTCTAACCAGTTTGTTGGAGGTTTCTGGTCTCAAAACCATGTGGAGCCTGTCCCCTAGTCACTCCCAGCATGTTTGACGCAGGCATGTTCTCACTCTGCCTGAATTCATGTCTCTAGGCACCCTGTCTCTTCGGTCTCTAGCTGTATCCTCTACATAAACTCCATAACTTTACTGGATTTGTCTTCCTTCCCAACTCACAGCCCACAGCTCCTTGACCATAGGACAACCTCAAACAGGAGGATCACCTTAAAACAGGAGCGACCAGTGAGGAGGCTCCAGGGTAGAGATGCTTCATCAGCCTTGACTTCAGAGCCCCATGTCCAGGTTGGCTCCTGAGCTGCATGTCCTTTGGGCCATTTTCTGTTGCTATAACTGTGTACCACACACTGGGTAATTACACAGAGTAGAACTTACTTAGCTTAATGTCCTAGAGACTGGAAGTGCAAGATCACAGTGTCCGTGTCTAGTGAGGGCCTTCTTGCTGCATCATAACATGGTGGAGGGCATGATACCAGAGTGCCCCACCCTCATAATCTCTTCTAATCCTAATCACCTTCAAAAGGCCCCAGCTCCAAATACCATTAACATATGGGGTTAAGTTTCCAACACATGAACTTTGAGGGACACATTCAAATCATAGCAGGCTGGCTGAGCCCTAATTTTTCTTTATTCCTATTGATTATCCTATGACATAAAAATATCACCTGTCACATATAATCTTTTAACTTTTGAAAAACAGCAAACCTTTAATTATGTGATTATGTCTTTTCTCTGCTTTCCTTAAAACTTTTCAATGACTTTCTATTGTTATTAATGTTTAACATTTTTAACAGGGCCTACAAGATTTAAAAAACCTATCCTCTACCCATCTAGAGAGCCTCCCCTGTACTACTTTCTCTACTTTCACTTACCCGTCAGCCACCCTAGCTTTTACTTAACCTTCACTCGGGGATGTTATTCAAAACAGTGACTGGCCATATTGGCACAGCTCATAGTTGTAAAAAAAAAGAAAGAAAGAAAGAAAGAAAAGAAAAGAAAGAAACAGTTATATTGAGCAGGGAGTGAGCAGTAGCCCTGTCCACTTTGTGAAGAGCTCTCTTCTACCACTGGCTTGTATATGCCCTGAATTTCCTCTGAAAAGGAACTTGGAGTAAACAGGGATTTTCCGTTATCTACAAGGAGCCAGCAAACTCATGGATTGACTGCATTTCCATTAGGAAACACCTTCATTGTATGACACAGAATCTGGCAGTGTGAGGCATTAAATGAAAATTTCAAAAAGCTTAATGAAAATAGTAAGAACCAAAATTTACATTGCTTCTTTTCAATTATATTCCTTCTTATTCATTGTGTCATTAGTGTGCTGTATATATCACAAGTTGGAAAGATGCAGCAAAAATATTGCATTGGGAAACATGCATATAAAGTCAGACCTCCAGCATATAACCCACAGGATGACATGAAGAACTCAACTGTAAACAGCCTGCAAAAGTCCAAAATTTAAGCCGGATGTGGTGGCACGCGCCTTCAATCCCAACACTTGGGAGGCTGAGGCAGGAGGATTGTTGTGAGTGTGAGACCAGCCTGGGCTACAAAGTGAGTTCAAGGCCAGCCTGAACTGCATAGTGAGACATTCTCTCAAAAAACAGAGCTGGGGATTTAGCTCAGTGGCCTAAGGGCCTGCCTGGCAAGCATAAGGTTGTGAGTTCGATCCCTGATGCAAAAAAAAAAAAGTCCAAAATTTAGTTCATTGTTGGTAGTACCATGTTTTTCAAAATGGTATTTCTAAAAAATGTGTTCTATGTAACATCAGATTGTTATACCCAGGGATGGTCAGCTCACCACACCATATCACACCGATAAAGGGCAAAGGAATGCTCAACTCGCTGGATGTCTGGTAGGAGTTTGTGTTCTCTAAAATTAAAAATGAATTTTAGAAACAGTAGAGTTTAAGAACAGAGTATATTTACTGGGGAAAGAAAGCTTCTGTCAAAGAGAGAGAGATAGAAGGGGCCCCAAGAGGGTTGCCAAAGACCCTGCCTTTTCTAGGGAGTTTTGTAGAGCAAAACCATGAGGTGAGGTGGCTGCAAGATGGGAAAAAATGAGAAATCACAAGATGGACATGAGGTGGGGCAAAAGTATGGACAATCAAGAAAATTACAAGCATAATTGCTCAAGGAATATTGATTAAATGGGGATCAAATGGGAAAGCAAGTAACACAGCAAGAGGGCATGAAACAGAACAGGGGCTTTTCCTGGAGGGGGTGGATCAGTAGTTCTTCCTGGCTTTCCCAAGGTGATCAATACCTATTTAGAATATCTATTACTGCTGTTCAACCATAGGGGAAGTATGTGAGTGTGGTTATTCTGTCTTTTGTCTTGAGGTCTGGCCTTCAACAGATAAGCCTGTGTCTCCCCCACAGTTGCACTGTATCCCATCTTCTTAACTGGTTTCTTCAAGGGTTTAGCCCTGTCTAACTGTCTAGGATATTTCTATCTAATTTAGCTGTCTATGACAATGCCATACCACTGCTCTGCTGAAAACACAGCTCCCAGCCATCCTAAACCTGGTGCCAGTGAGGAATTTTAAAAAGACAAAGTTTGGTATATCAAAAGATGATTTATTGTGGAGAGAAAAGATGGAAAGAGGATAGACAGCTACCTTGAGGTAGCAGGGAACTTCAGAGCTGAAAGCCCAGGAACTCTTATCCCTGGCTCCTTTTTGGGGGGACTAGTGTGTTTTCCATCCCCTAGGTGGGCACTGTTGATATCTGATCTGTTGTCCTATCTTTGATCTTTACCTGGGCCTTCTGACCGTTTGGTTTGTTTCTGTCCCTTTATAATGAATCAGTGAAGGGGGAGGGCCTATTAGGAACTCAGCTTACTTAATGATTAAGGAGACATGTGTACATGTGTACTGATGTGTCTTACTTTTCACTTGTTGCTGACACAAAATACCTGACACCCAAAATTAGTGAAGGAAAGGTGTGTATCTTATAGTTCTCAGGGGTTTCAGTCCATACTTGGTTAGCTCCAAGGTAGCATGGTGGGACAGTCATTCACGGCTGCTGCCAAACAGCAAGGCAAACCAATTAGAGAGAGAGAGAGAGAGAGAAAGAGAGAGGACACGCCTTCCTCTCTGCCTTACACTGTATGTGGGCTCCACCCCTGCGTGGGTGCAGCACTCACATCACCAATTCCAGCGCTAGACAACAAACCAGTCACGAACACCATATTTAGCCCTGTCCAAAATTACATGAGGCTTTGTTGGGGGCCATCTGACTGACCATACTATAATATGGTGTAGTATGACATTGATGTTAAAGTGAGAACATACACAATTTTGTGTATACATATAGGTGTGTGTGCATATGTACCCACGTGTGTGTCTTACACATTAAATAAGAGTCGTTAGGTGGCTGTCTCTTATCACCCTTGCATTTGGTCAGGTGGATGAGAGGAGCTAGCTTTTCTGGTAATTGTATTGCCTGGCCTCTCTTAAATCTAGCTTCTCTCTCCTCTTTGTCTTCTTAATTGCCCTAACTGCAGAGTCTACCTGTGAAGGCAGAAAGTGCATTTAGTGGTCATGATATATAAATAATATCGGGACCTCTGAGTATGATATAAGGAAAATTATTATAACTCCCAATCTACTGGGTATCTGATACACCGAGTTTGTGTTCCCCAAAATCGAAGAATGAATTCTAAGGAACAATGGAGGCTTAGAATAGGTGGAGAGATATAGCTCGTGAGAGGCAAAAGGGGATCCGAAAGTGAGTTGCTGAGGATCCCACTTCTCAGGGGAAGTTTCATAGAGCACGACTACATGGGTACAGCATGGGTTACAGCTGTGACCAATCAGTAAGATTATAACTGCTCAAATAACACTGAGCCAGTGGAGAAGCAAGTCACTTAGTAAGTGCATGAGGAAAGAACAGAGAACTTTTTAGGAAGTGGTGAGTCTGAGGGTCTTGATCACCAACCAAGGTGACTGATGTCTATCCAGACTTCGTTAGACCAGTGTTACAACTTATCCCAGGCCTGGTCCTTCCATCTTTATCTTGAGGCCTGGCCTCCAACAGGTGCACCTCCGACCACAGTTGTAATGAGTTTTCATCTTTGCCCTGGCTCTCTCGAGGGCCCAATCCTGTTTGACTCCGTATAGTATTCCTATCTAATTCAACTGTCTATAAAAAGGCTCACAATGCCTAAAATAGAACACTTGCAAACTGCTGTGGGCAATTTAAACAACAGAACAACAATGACAAAGAGATTTATTGAAGAAATAACGGGTAGCTCTCAAGAATTTCCAAATTAAAATTAAAGACATCATACCACAGCGATATGTGCACCCATGTTTATAGCAGTACACATTGTAATAGCCAGATCTTGGAAACAACCTAAATGCCCATTGACTGAAGACTGGATAAAAAAGATGTGGTATTTTTTATATAATGGAGTACTACTTAGCCATAAAGAAGGATAAACTGGAGACTTGTAAGTAAATGTATGCAACTTGAGACCATATTCATTAATGAAATAAATAAGACACATATGTGTAAACAGCATATTGTCTCATTAGTGTGAGAAGCTGAAACAACATATGTATATACGTATGTATATGTATATGCATATGTATATAAAAATAGCTATACTACAGATTTCTCTGAGTTCACTGAAGAGAAAGATTTGTGCTGGTATTGTTCAAACAGTTGAACACAGTTGTTTTGTGCTCTGGGTGAACAATTTGGGGATGACAGTGCACAATGTTTGTACCATTGTTGCCCCCTGATTGACATGTTTTGAAATTTTGTTTTAGTTTTTTTCTTCTTCCTCCTCTTTTCTTTTTCTCCTTGAAATAAAATGGATTTGGGGGAAAAAAAGAATTTTGGGAGAGGCCTGGGGACCAGGCTTCTGAGGCCAGCGGGGCAATCCTGCTGGAGGAGCATCTGTTGAAGATGTTGCTCTGAGGCTGTCAGCTTTGGCCCTTTATGGTGAGACCACAGGGTACGGGGAGATTCTCTCCGTGTACTCCACACATTGCCATGGGAATGCTAGCCACCTACTGCCCAAGCTGCGGCTGCCAATGGGTGGAGAAAGGAACTCTCTGTCCCCCTCCAGCTTCTCTAATGGGGATAAAGCTCTGCCTCCTTCTTTTCTTGGATTTCCCCAAAATAAGGACCCTTGGATACTGGGCTCCTAAGTGATGAATGGCCAATGGAGATCATTTATCTTGCTGAGCTCTACAAAAGGAAGTTGTTAGATATAGAATGTTAACAATCATAATTGCTTCTTGAACAATATAAATTATTTCTGGACAGTGGCCATTAGAAGTGGAGGCCTGGAGCTGATGACACAAAGAATTAGTGCTTTCTAACTAGTAGAAGCCTCACATGATTTGATTATTGTTATCTTGCTGGTCAAAATTCTGAGATTTGTAATGGCTAAACAATTGGATCAAGGCCACATGGTTAGGAAAGGACCGGACAGTAAGTCTGCCAAACTTTTCTCATCTTTCGCACCAACTTTATAGACTCTATCAACTTTGATCACATTGTTCCTCCACATAAAACCTTTCCACACATTCTTACTGTCCTTTCATCTAAATCGCCTCTTTTAATTACAGTAAATACAGATACCACAATTAGTTTTGTGATAAATGGAAAAAGACTATAACTGTAAATGGAATAAAGTATTTTTTATGACAGAGTTATATTGTTGGAGATGATCCAGGAGAAAGAGGACAATTAATAACTGGCAATTCTTAGAAATATTTATAGTATATATTTATATTCTTACAAATATGTTAAGTGGAAGAAGTGGAACACTTTGTGTATGACCATAATCTTGTTAATTCTTTGAGTTCTTAAATACTCGCTATTGATTTACTTTGTTTTTGGTGGCTTCCCAAAACCTCAGACTGTACTTGGCACTTCATGGGTGCTCAGTAAAGAGAACGTGACCATCAGAGATTGAGCTAAGTTCAGTGGGGAATGGAGTGATCATGTCAACCCACTGGAGAGAAAAGGTGTGAACGTGGTTCTACCGCACAGCAGATGTGAGGGAAAGGAACAACCACTGTGGTTTACTCTTCATACTGCTGTTTTGTTATTAAAATCAATAAGTATCCTGATTCCAAATATCACCTTATTTTCTTCTTCCTCCTTCTCTTCTTCCATCATCATCATCATCGTTGATACTTCCAACACCATTCAGGTCATCACAAGCAATGACCACTTTCAGGGACAGACACTTTTGTGAAAAGAGAGTCAATAAATGCCCTAGAACAGCAACCTACCCCTACACCAGCTTCCTTCTCTCTACCACCCCAAATTTCCAAGGGAGGATTTGGCGTTTGCTCTGCTTTCTAACTTCTGCTCAGGCTCTGAGAAACTGCCAAACTGGAAGCAGCAGAAATCATGGGCCGTGTGGTATGAACTCCCCGCCTGGTGTCATAGGTCAGAGGACCCACCTGACTCATGGCAGGGTGGAAAGGGACAAAGAGACAAGCACACGAGACCTAGACTAAGATCATGGCATGCCAAGAGTTAGGACTGAAGGGTTAAGTAACGGACTCTTTGCCTTCCGCAGTCTCTGGTGTGTTGGAAGTTCAGAGTTGGGAGGATAAAGACAAATCCTTAAATGAAACCACAGCAAGGGACGTAAGGACTCAGTTCAGTCGAACACAGGAGAAATAAGAAAAATCTTGTACACAAGAAGGAAAGAACACTAAGCAGATTCGACAGCATCTCCAAGGAATAAAACTGTTCATCTGGAGAAAATCCTATCTACATTGTTTCCATGGAAATTCCCACCAGAGGAGGCTCATGCTCTGAAATTGTAATGTCTAAAAACTGACGGTAAATCAAAATAATCAGGAGCCGAGAATTCCTTTAACCAAAATCACTGGCACAGCATAGATGCTTAGTGAATGTTTTCATTAAATTATAAAACCCTATTAGGGAGGCAGGATGGAGAATTATGTTTGAAGCTATAGCCTGATTATCATTTATACGGAACATTTTCATTATTAAGATCAAACTGAACGGAGAAAAGTGAGGATAAGGATTGGTTTGGTGAAGACCACCCAGGTGGAGCAACTGAGATGATCAGCTGGTGAACTAATTGCAGTTAGAACTTTATGAATTCAGAAGGAGACATGTATTTAACAGGGAGAAAGTCAAATTAAAAGATATGGAAGAGCCTTTGAAGTCAGGTTCAGATACAGGGAGAGACAACCTCTCCCCAGCAACCCAAGCCTAGTGTCCCCACAGTTGTTCCTTTCGCTCTTTCTTTCATGGATACTTTCCGCAACAGACTTGAGTGCCTCGAGGGTAAGTGTTGTTTGTGCTTTGGTCATCCTTCATCCCAGGTGCTAGCTAACACAGTGCCAGGCACGTGGAGGTGTTAGTGAGTGGGAAATCAATAGTGAATGATGGAACTTGAGGAAGCCCTCCCTCAGGAAAAGGAAAAGCTCTAAAGCATTTGTTCTGAATTTTTCCCCAGAATTTTCAGGTGATTTCCTTCAAGTTGTCCCTGCCATCTGAGATCCAATCTATCACCTCAGGTTTCTACTTTAAGACTTTTTTAGAGGAGGGACAAAACCAGGCTGAAAAAGCGTACAAGAGAATGATTGAAAAGTAGGTCAGGGGCCATGTCCCAGGGTGGCATCCTTCACTGGACAGGGCTCTTCGTTCACTGCACGCGTGCTGTGCTTTTAGAGTGGGAAGACTCACTTCCACATCTGTGAGCCAGTATCAAAGGATATACCTCCTTCCTCAGTCCTCTGGTACCATGAGATTCTCTGCTTCATGAGAAACCATCTCTAGGAATTCTCTTTATAGGGAATATCTACTTTCTTATCTTAAGGCTCTAAAAAATTTTAAAAATGAAAAAAAATCACTCGAACAGGTACCAAAGTCTGGGTTGTCTTCTAGCTTCAATTCGCTTCTAGCTACAGTTCACTTGTTACACACAGAATGCTTACATATCACATAGTAGGATTACATGATAGCAAAGATAATCCATTGTTTCTGATTACTCCTTGCTGATTTTCAGAGCAATTTTGTGTTTTTATTCTCAACACAGACTTGAAATAGAGAATGCACCATTATCATACCAACTTTTCATAAGAAACCAAGCCTCAAAGAGGTTAAATAGTAAACTCAAAATGATAAGATGATACAAAAATGGATGTTTAGATGTTATTTCTCATACATTTCCATCAGTCATTTTCATCAATTGCGGCTGTGAACTGAACATAAGCCAAAGAAGCGCGTAAAACGATTGGAGTTATTTCCTAAATAACCACAAGATGGCAGTAAAAGATCGTGCATAGACATGTCTGTATAAGCTTGTTTTTGTACTCTATTGAAAATCACAGTTAAAACTGCATGTTATCAAATGGTAAATTTTTAAAACATAATTCAGTATTAAATGAAAATCTGAAAGTAGAATTCATTACTTCATCACTTTAATTTTGATCATCCGAGTCTCTTTTTTAAACAAAGCACTAGGAGTCAGCCAGGAGCTCTGTGAGACAATTGCTTCAGAAAGCTCAAAATGAGAAATGTTCCTTCCTGAACATTGGACTAACTTGTTTCTTCTGCTTGAAGGAGAAAAAGAGAGAGGTTAGTGAAGGGCCAATAGTTTATCTTCCATATAATTTTAATTTGTTACTTCTGTAGGTTCAAAACCTTCCCTGGGGAGAAATTTCCTGGTGGACCAATGATGTGTGAAACGAATTATAGAAATGTTTACTGACTGTATCTCTCAGACCTTTTATGCAACACGAAAGATCGGGGTCCAGGCCTAGGACTGCTGATCTCCTGCTCAGAGGTACAACCACAGAATAAAACACAGACAAAGCATATTCTAGTTACAAGGAGCACAGAAATGGTCAAAGCCGAACAACAAGCTAAGGCCCCGAGGCATGGTGTCTGATTTTTATTAGGTGTACAGCTTGCTTGAGAAGCCTGCTGCTGGGCTGCGGGAAGCAGTGGGGGTAAACTGCTGATGCAGTCAAAGTTCAAGAATTAAGGAACTATGCATTTTGGGAAATTACACAGGAACAGATCATAGTTAACTAGTAACCTGATCATCTGCTAACATTACTGAGCTAGACAGAAGCTGCATGATTCAAAGTCCTCAGCTGCTATGTTATCGCGCTTTGAGGCACCAGAACTTCACAGGCTGTTTGCTGACCTTGGTTCTGGCTGTTGGCTTAAAGATTAATCTGTCCCGAGGCCATCTGGAGGCCTCACCACAATTCCTGCCTGCTTGAAGTGCATCAAGCTGGTCCTCAGCAATGAACAACCAAATTATGACTATTTTTCTTGTGTTTTTATTATTCTACTTCTAGATTTATAGTAGAATTCAGAAGGTTGAAAACTACACTTTGATTTTATGCCTTTGGCCTGCCTCCATGTTGAACAAGAATTGTCTTTGGGGATACAGATCATGATAACTAGACATGTCTAGTCATGAGTCATTTATCCCTGAAACTGAAAGCATCACAGAAAAGCACACTCTTGCGATAGCTAACATAAATATAACTGTGTATTCCTTACCACCTCCTATGTGGTAGACAGTATTTAAACTTTGAAGAGATGGCAGTGGGTTTGTGTCAAACATGTAAAAACTTTAAAATTAAGAATCAGGTATCCCTAGTTTCCAGTCCTTTGGAAACTGTCTTATGCTGCCCAGAGTTTTCTCTTTTGCCTTCTCCTGACTTCTCTCATTTCTTATTATCTTCACATTCATAGTCTTCTCATGAAAGAGAGTGCAACTCTCATATTTGTTTGCTTCTAAGAGACTATATTCACCTTTGATGGCTCGTCATTTTCCCCTGAAAACAATTCTGATAACAAACTACTAAGAGAACATAACTTTCATCCTCTTACTAACATTTATTAAAAGCTTCTGTTAGGAAATAAGATATTCTACTTTGTTCATTTATTCATTTATTTATCCACCTATCTTTTCTGCAGTCTTCTAAGTGACTTCACTATATTATGCTTCATGTATGTGTCATATCCTCAACTGCTGGTAATCTATGAGCAGAAATGAGCATATCAACAGAGACTTATAAGAAAAGTACAGAGGCAAATGTTTTCATAGAGGAAACAGAATTCTCTGGGTAATCTGGAGAGCACTTGTGTTCTCTAGGATGTCAAGTAGTGGACAGACATTTCCAGGTACTCACTGTGAGTCTGTGATGAGTTATGCTTTCATTAGGCCTCAAAGGAAGAGCATGCACTCCAAGTTCAAGGTGAAAAGCAGGGGTACTCAAGACTTAGGAACCATCCGAGCCAACAGGACAAAAGATACAGAAGATGAGTCAGGGCTCTGGACCCCAGACTGAAGATTTTCAGCCTAGGTTATGATAGGAAAAACAAATGAGCTCCAAATGTAGTCATTTAATAACTTAGCACAACACAAGCAAACTCCTGGGCCTCTCACTTTTCTGCTGAGTGGAAGATTGGAATCTCATTACCCCTTCCAGGTGTAACATTCTAGGAAATGCAAGTGTTTGAGAGAAACTGAGTGATAAAAATGATGCCCTGAAGCTTTTCAAACAATCAATTAAGATCAAGCATTGCAGTGTGTTAGTTATGACTCAACACATTATGAATAAGCTAAAGATTTCCCTTTAAACAATAAAAGTTAACAGATCAGAAATTAAATTTGAAGCCAGGTGTGGTGGCACACGCCTTTAATCCAAGCACTCAGGAAGCTGAGGTAGGAGGAGCGTTGTGAGTTCGAGACTGGCTTGGGCTACAATGTGAGCAAGGCCGGCCTGCGCTACATAGTGCGACCCTGCCTCAAAAAAACTAGGGCTGATAGTTTGGCTCAGTGGCTTAAGTGCCTGCCTGGCAGGCTCAAGGTTGTGAGTTCAAGCCCTGTTACTGCAAAAATAAATAAATATGGAAAAAAGAAAAAAGAAAGAAATTAAATTTGAGGGCATCTGTCTATGGTTTTGTTTTTTTTGTTTTTTTCAGATTCCATTGTTTATAAGGTAATCATCAGAATCAAGTCCAAACTCCTCATATAACTTTCTTCACACCTGTCCAGCCTCATCTCTAAAATTCCCGCTTTTCTTCTTCATCTATCCATATATAACCTTGTGTCACTTTAAAATTCTCTCCCACCCCACCTCCCTCTCCTGAGTAACTCTATCTTCTGTTCATCCTTCAGACCTTAGTTTGTTATACTCTCAGATGCTTCTCCCCAACACACCTGCCAGGGTGCCAGTTCTTACTGCACTCACATGTCCAATACTTTTCCTGAACACACTTACCATGCTCCTTTGTAGACTTCTTCAGTACTCTATTTTCCTCATTAGATTGTGAACTAGGACAATGTTGTTTTTATTCACTTGACATGTAATAGGTATCCTATAAATACGCAATGAATAAATAAAGTTAGATATTATTTTAAGTCAGTAGATTCTGAGTAAGCACCTCTTTGATAATGCATGGCCAAAAATATATGGGAAATATAAAACTGTTCTGCATGGTACAATATTAGATACTATCCATACGGTTGATTAGGTAACACTTATCAACTGACGAGAATGTGTATATACTAATAATATTGGAAGAATATTTATAAGCTTGTACTTAACATCTTATAGAATGTTTTTTAATGTAGTTATAGTTCCAGTTAGTACTCATATGATTAGATCAATGTTACATGTCTATATCTGTTAATCTAAGCAACCCTTTTGAAGGTAACAATATGCAATAGTACAACTATTATCAAATTCCTATCATCTTATTTTGTAAACCTATACTGTTATTATATTAGATTTGTTGTTGTTGGTTGGTTGGTTCTTTTG
>RJWM01043509.1:0-13772 GCA_004363535.1 Dasyprocta punctata | reverse complement strand
CTCAAACTTGAACTGAAGTTTAACTTTTTAGACAAATTGTTTAAAGCAGCAATCATACACAGTAAGATTTTCTTGAAAAGTGAATTAATTTTTAGACAGACCATACCTGAATATTTTCATATTATTCAAAGGAACCCATAAGAAAAAATTCTTGTATGAGGATATTATATTATAAAACCTATCATTTTTTGCTGAAAACGTAAAAAAAAATATGCTGTTTCCAACTCACTTCATTCAATTAGAATGGCAGAGAATGGGAGAGGGAGAGGGAGAAAGAGAAATAAAATAACCACACACTAGTCCAGACATCTTGTCTGTCTTGTCTTACATTTTTATTTACTATGTGAACATACTTGCTGAGGAAACCCTAACAGTACCATGAACTGCATGCCATAAGCAAGAAAAATTTCCTTCTCACAGTCTTGGAGACTATAAATTGGAGAACAAGATAACAGCAGGGTTGGTTTCTTCTGTGACCGTTATCTAGGTGGTTTTCTCCTAGTTTCTTCACGTGATTTTCTTTTATATCTGCCTGTGAATAAATATCCTTATAGTATCAAGTCACCAGTAATGTTAAGAGTAAGCCTAAGAAAGCCAGTAACGTTAAGAGTAATGACCTAATTTGAATTTAAAAACCTCTTTAAAGAATATACTTCCAAATATACTCATGTTTGAGGTATAGTGGTTTAGGACTTCAATATATAAATTTTGTGAAGACTAGTTCTGCCAGTAACACTTGGTAGACACTGGTATCTTGGAAATTATTGTCTATCTCAGGCAAAGGACTCTTTATTCCACAATAACTCCTCCTTTTATTTGCTGGGCTATACCTGCCAATGATTGGCTTCTATCTGTAATAAATCCATGCTTTGTGAGTTCATAAGTCTCTATTTTCTCTATTTTATTCATCAGCTGCAGAGCTATAAAGGTTATTGAAGTATTTCTGCATTGGAGTTTAAGTTATATTTAGTGTCATCAACATATATGGCAAATGTTTATATTTAGAAAAATATCACAGTAAAAGACAATTTACCATTCTTCTCCTTTAAAATACTTCCAAGATTATGTTGTGACTAGGAGATGATGTTCAAATATATTTGTGATTTTAAGAAGTGTGTTAGTACAATTTGGTCCTGTAAATTAAAGATTTTACATTTTCATTAATGAGCAATTTTTAACATTTTAATTAAAGAACAACTTAACTTTTATTAGTAATTTATACTTACACAATAGTTCCGAATTCTTGAATCCTATACTTAGACTCTCCTCTTTTCTTTTTAATATTAAATTTTTACACCTTGCCTCATTATTTCTGGTTTTTATTCATAGCAATGATCTTTAATTCAAAGCTTAAATATTTACTACTATGATGACTACTATTAAAGATGTTCAAATATATTTGTGATTTTAAGAAGTGTGTTAGTACAATTTGGTCCTGTAAATTAAAGAATTGTTGCCTTCATACTCTCTCTTTCTCTCTCTTTCTCTCTCCTCTGTCTCTCTCTCTCTCTCTCTCTCTCTCTCTCTCTCTCTGTGGGGTGAACTAGCTCACTCCCTTTTCCTTGTGTAAGACTCAAATTCACCTAATTTGTACTTCATAACTAAATGCCTGCTCCAATATTGTCGATCATTTATTTTTGGTTCATATATTGAACATGTTGTAGATTTACTTAGCTTTAATAATTTGGAAAAAGATTTTAGAACAGTTACATTTTAACATAGATTTCTCCTAGAGAATTTATGTAGTTTGACAAAATAAAGAGGTTTTCCTTGCAGTATAGATCATACACAGTAAAAAAAAGTCCAATAAATATTAAACTTCCTAACATTTTCATTAATGAGCAATTTTTAACATTTTAATTAAAGAACAACTTAACTTTTATTAGTAATTTATACTTACACAATAGTTCCGAATTCTTGAATCCTATACTTAGACTCTCCTCTTTTCTTTTTAATATTAAATTTTTACACCTTGCCTCATTATTTCTGATTTTTATTTATAGCAATGATCTTTAATTCAAAGCTTAAATATTTATTACTATGATGACTACTATAAAATCATTACTCATTTTGTCTTTCACTTTTTAAAAAGAATATCTTTCTTTTTAAAAATAATCAAAGTATGAACGTTGAAAGTAGAGATTTGTTCCCCTTCACCTGTGTATTCTCACAGAATGCAAATTTAGCTAACATCTCACAGTACATATTCAGTTTGATGGATGTTTTCCACATAAACTATTAAATATTTTGAATGTCACTAGAAATTTACTACATATTTCACTGTTGATAATATTTTAATATTCCGTGTTCCACAGTTTATATATTTTTTAAATAAGAAACTTTATTTTTATAAAAAGGCATTCAAAGTGGCTCTGTCTTGTATTATCTATATTAGATTTCTGCTTGTAAGTAATCGTTTTCTTTCTTAAATTTGTATTTCCTTTGTGTTATTCTATTACAGCTGTTCTTAGAGTATTTCATCCTTATGATGGCTAAAAATTCATAAGTCTTATCTTCACTGTGTTGTTTTCACATTTTCTGAATAAAGGAATGAATGTTTAAGTGAAAAGAAAACAAAAATCTATAGTTTTGTATGAATAAATATGGTATACATGTGTATGTTGATGGCGAGTATACAATTCTACGTCATAATTTTCTATTAAATTTAAATTACATGGCATGAAGAGCTATCGCTGGCATTTTGTTGAGAATAAAAAATGTTTATTATAAACACATCCTCATGTTTTCAGAGAAAGATGGAAAGGGGAATCGATAAAAGAAAGACAATAGAGAGTCCACAAGACTGAACAAGGAGGCATCGCACTATGTGCGCATCGTGTCAGGTTCGAGCCCCAGAAGTGGTGTTTAGCGAGATAACCAATGATTTCCATATTATAGTGGATTTATATTCTTTAATCTGGCCAAGTTATAAGTTACTACTTTATTCCATAAAAATGTACCTTAAATTTAATTATATTAAGAATAACTGGACGGTAGTCTTCAAATGTAATTTTATGTTGTATTTTCAATTAGAAATATGTATTTTTTCATTCAAAATACGGAAATAAGCAGTGACTCCTATGAAAATACATGTTGCATTCAATGGTTCACAAATAAAAATATAGATTGTTTAATAAAGTATTTTAATTAATACAAAAATATTTGACTTACCTTAGTATACATTCCCTCTGCTTGAATACAAAATGTAGACTTTAGGATATAATTTAAAACACATGCAATGGGGCAGAGTTAAATACTAAGCACTCAGTGCAAATATAGAAGAAAGAAAGAAAGAAAGAAAGAAAGAAAGAAAGAAAGAAAGAAAGATGGCATCACCTCTTTATGACTCAATTAAATGACCGAATACTGTACAAAAAAGTAGATCATGAAAAGAGACAAGAAGCCAAGGAAGAGGTGAGAGGGAGTCGAGAAAGAAAAAAAGAAAAGGAGAGGAAAGAAAGATTTTTTTAAATTCATTTTTCTCATTCAGAAGCTATTATATCATACATAAAATTGATCAACACCAAGCTGAATTTATTTCCCAGTTGGAACAGAAAGGATTGTTATGTCAATTTTAAACTGAAAATCCTTTTCCATTCTTTAAACAGTTGGTAACCTGAATGCTTGCAATTTGAATGAAAAGTAGGATGATTTCCAAAGAGGAATTGAGTTTTTAAAATTCAGGTCTCTCAAAAGGGAGTAAGAGAACATTTTCTGTTTCCACAACACATTGCCTGCTGTTTTCCTTAAACAGAAACTGTTCTTTCTTTGAACCTTCGCCCCATAAAAATAGACAGAAAAAATTTAAAAAATCAAGTGAATGCGAGTTAAACAGTTGGAGTTTCTTTGGTAGAGCTGTTGTGTTTTACCAAAATGTCAAGCACTTAGCTACAGATGGTTTATGTTCGCTGTTATTTTAAGAGGAACATGCCATGAACTGTAGCTGCTGTTGATGACAGTCAGGTGCATTACCACCTCCTAAGAGCCGGAAGGACTCCCCAAGAGAAGGAGAAAGGCAGGGTAAACACCTGCTCTGCGCTAGAGGATACTGCCCAGAAATGCAAGCTGGGTTTGTTTCCTTACCTGCCTCATACAAACAGATTAGTAAAAGGCATCCACTCACACAAATTATGTTAGACCTCAGTTTACAACAAAAATGGGTAATGTCTTTAACAAAATAGTTAAGATAAATACATTTGCAAGAAAATTTGAAAACAATCACGTTTACTCTTCATTTTTTCCAGTTACTGTGAATTTTCTGCTTATTTTGCATCAATAATGAAATGAAATGCAGTTGATTTAGTTTGAACGATCTCATTATGAAGGAGTAAGTTAGGTGCTAAGTTTCTTCCTTTCAAATTTTTATATAATGCCAAATTTTACACAAATCCTGATCCTTCCATTTGTCTATTAACAAATATATGGCAAAGGGTTCCTATCTAGAGATACGGCTGAATATGTGGAAACAACATATTTTATTAAAATAAAAGAAAAAGACTTCTGATTGATCTAAAGAGTCATAGAATAGATAAGCAGAGATTCTAGGAGTCTTAAGTACTGTCTCATCTGCAGTCTATCTTCAGCACTTACTAGCTGTGCTATTTTCTACAACTTCTTCAATTATCTCTGAAGTTCCTTTCATTTAAAAAAAAAAAAAAAAAAAAAACCAAGTCTAGATCCCAGAATGTTTAAAGTAGAGAATCAGCATGCTTATAGCAGTGTACCTGAAGTAATAATATACGTAGTGGAGGCATGCTATTTATATGTTCTGTATTCGAAAATACGCCTACTAGCTAAAATCTAATTATAACTTCAAAATCAATACTATGTGCACTTTTGTCCTACTTTAAGCATATGTACAATGGTGAACAATTCAGGTCACTTGCATGAATATTACATGCTAGGGGGAGATAAGATGAAAGTCCACCATCTTTTTTTAAGATGTCTTAATTCTTCAGCTTCAGCTTAATTCCATATTTATAAATCAACAATATTTACATAAAATAAAAGGTTTTTCACAACCTATCCAAATAAATTCTTGGCCTTTTGGCTAAGATCAAGTGTAGTATCTGTATTTGTTAGTTTAATATCTAATGTCCTGTCTAGTAGGGCAATATATTAAATGCATTTTTGGAGTTAGGAGATGGAATAGTAGCTTGTTTCATGCACTTTTCAAATTGACCTAGTACTAGAGTACCCACAGGAATAGTGCAACACCATGGGGAATAAATTATTGCTAAAAGTTTAGAAAAGCCAAGTATTTACCTAGGAGCAGTGCTTCAGCACTTGCTCATGTAGTGTGACAGCTACCCTATAGAATATCACTATTACAGCTAATAGTAAACAGTTATGCACAGTATGATATACATATATATAAAATAGAGATAGCCAACATGTTATAAACTTTATATAAGTGCTTGCTCCCTGCCACAGTTACTATTACACATCAAACTGAATCCACACATTCAGTAATGAAGTCATATGGTAATATTACAGGTATGTCTGTCAGTATTTTCCTAGATGTAATTAACATTTGAATTGGCAGACTGAGTAAAGCAAATTTTATTTTCCAAGGTGTACAGATATCAATCAACAAAGTGAAAACTTAACTAGAACAAAAATTCTGAGTGAGATTTGTATTTGTGTATACTAGTACATATTTTGTGTTATTATCTCTTATAATATTATTTCCAAGGTGTATAGATATCAATCAACAAAGTGAAAACTTAACTAGAACAAAAATTCTGAGTGAGATTTGTATTTGTGTATACTAGTACATATTTTGTGTTATTATCTCTTATAATATTACACTGAAAGAGAGTAATATATTATAAAAAACAATAAAGTCATGAAGATAATAGTAGTTACAGAGATTTTGAAGAATGTATGGATTACTTTACAGGAATTGAATTCTACTGACAAACAAACAAGATGGAAATGATCAAATCTTCTGTATAGACAAGACAATGATATAACTTTTCTGAACAAAAAAGCCCTATGTCTCCTAATCTTTATTCCAGGTAGGTAGAAGACAATGTTTTGGTTGGTGAACTATAAGGGAAACAATGAACTGTGGTTAAAACAAAAAAATCTGTTCAAAATAAATAATTGCCTTGAGAGTACAGAAACTCAAGTGAAGATAATGCTGAGATTCCACCTCACCTCAGAAGGAATGGCTGTCATTAAGAAATCAAACAATAACAAATTCTGGAGGGACTATGAGGGAGAGTGTTGGTGGGAGTGCAGACTGGTGCAAACACTGTGGAAATTCCTCAAATACTATGGAGATTCCTCAAAAAACTAGGATTAGAAGTTCCATTTGACACAGCGATTCCTCTTCCAGATATCTTTCCAGAAGAATTAAAAACATTACACCACAGTGATGTGTGTGCACCCTTATTTATAGCAGCACAATTCATAAGAGCTAAATCTTGGAAACAACCCAAATGCACATTAACCAAGGAATGGATAAAAAAGTTGTGGTCGTTTTATACAATGGAATGCTACTCACTCTTAAAGGAGAATAAACGAGACTTTTATAGGTAAATGGGTGCATCTAGAAACCATACTCATAAGTGAAATAAATCAGACTCATGTTTAAATGTGAGGAACTGAAAGAGTAAATAAGTTCACAACAGATATTGTGAAATGAGAAGAAATTATTCAAAATGAAAAAGGAACTAGGATGGGAAAAGGGAAAGGAAGGAAGAAAAAAGAAAAAAAGTACAAAATACAAAATAGCTATATGTCTTGGTTACTTTTCTTTTGTTACTGAGACAAAATACCTGACATCCAAATTGAAGCAAGGAAAGGTTTATTCACCTTACAGTTTTGGAGGTTTCAGTCCATACTCAGCTGGCTCTAAGATAAGGTGGTATGGCTGAGGGGCAACCATTCATACTGGCTGCAAGCAACAAAAGCAAAAAGGACAGAAGAAAGAAAGAAAACACACCTTCTTCCCTCCCTTATACAGCATGCCTGCTCCACCCCTGGGCAGGTGCAGCACTCACAGTGCCAATCCCAGTGCTATACAACGAACCAATCACAATTGCTAGATTCAGCCACCTCAGTGACTGCATGAGGGTTGGGGGGCCACCTAGACACAAACTATAACACTATCCTCCCAGTTTCTCTAAGTTCATTGAAAAGAAAGTTTTGTGTTAATATCATTTGAACAATTTCTTAAACCCATATCTTGTATGCTCATTAACTAGTTTAAAGATAACAATGCTCATTGTATTAACTATTGTTATTCTTCTATTACTTTGTCATGAAATTTTGTTTTACTTTTTCCCATAAAATAAAAAAAAAAATAAGCAGATATAAAAAATATACCTTTACTTAGTACAATTGTCTTAAACATTTTATATATTCTTTGTCCTATTAGCCTGGTCTTCAATGTGCATATATGATAGTTAACTTTATAAGATCTTATATGATGAATATTGAATCTGATAGTGAAAAATAAAAGGAGGATGGAGGGAGCAGGGTGAAGGGAAAAGAACTGAAATGTGTTATGTACATGTACGACTCCCCTACAGTGAATATAATCATTATATACTGTAAATATGTATAAATAAAGGTGGAAAACAACCAAACATAAAAGAATATAGAGAGAAGATGACCATGTACAACCCAAGAGTCTGGGACATATCCTTCCCTGGCAGCCCTCTAAAGGAACCAACCAGGCAGATAGCTTTTTCTCCTAAATTTACCCCTTCAGAATTACAAGAAAATAATTTGTGTGGGTAAATGAGTGTATGATGCATTTTTATGAGAGCCTTGGACAAATCTATACAGGAAAAGAAAGCATTGGATAAATATGATTGACTCTAGAAATGGGCCTGAGAATCAGCCAGGATAATTTCTGTGTGATTTTCTTTTCTATCTCAATTTCTACCTGCATCTCCATCACTATCTCTCCTCTACTGTTTAGTCATTTCCATGTATGTTTCATGTAGTCGGAAATGTTAGGGAGTTATAGTGGCAGTAATGGAAGAGCTAAACTGAGAGAACCAGTCCCCATTCACCCCCACCATGGGCTCATTGTGATTCATTTCAGGATATAGGACAGATGTCTTTTAACTTTAGTGACATATTTTTATGTATAGTGGCCCAGTTCTCTTCTGATGATTTAGAAAAATTTTCCTTTAGATCAGCTTTCAACAGTTTCCTTCTTTTTTGGATAAATATACTTTGAGATGTGTTTCCAAATTTATCATCAGAAATATCCACTAAACATGCTATTTAAAAAATCAATTGAAATCCAATTTATGTTGTCTTATGCAGTTAAATGAAAGCAAGGTTGGACTTAGACTACCCTGAGTGACTACTTATTTTCCAACCATGAGACTTCATTGTACACTTTGAAATTTAAAAAGTATGTGTATTTTAATAACAAAGTAATCCAGTTGCTATAATGTGAATAACTGCCTTTTGATAACTTATTTTTTCAAAACTATATATAACCCACAAGGCAGAGTTTTAATTTTTTTCATTTTGTACAACTCAAGGGAACTATGTTAATTATTTTTACTGAAAAATTATTTTTTCCTCTCAAAATATTTGTTTTGTATTCAAAAATAATACCTTTTATATAATTGAACTATTTTGTCTGATCTCTTCAAAATAAAAGTTAAAAGGTTTTTAAAACTTCTAAGAATAGTTTCTCACCATTTACATTCTTGCAAAATAATATCAAGCAACAGATCACTACTTACCAGATGCTAAACCAAGTAATTTTGACTGACAGAAGAAATGATGATTCTATTGAGACAATAGTCTCAAATCTCTAACTGGCAATTAAAACAATAGCATATTATTGTAAGAATGCAAGCAAACATAAATTGTGCAAGTGAATGTCCAAAAATACATCAATAGGATCTTTCTTTTCACTGTTTTAAAAATTATGTACATTTATATAAGAAGTTTTCATCATGGTAGATAATATTTTACTAAATAAAATCCAAGTTAAATTTGAATTAATGCCTTTTGACTATTTTTGCTTCAAAATGACATTCCAGTTGCCAAATCTAAATATCTTTTCTACTCATGCTAGTATTGTTGATACTCATATAGTCTATAAAAAATTTAAATGTACACATTATCATTTCTGTTTATCTTCACAAATCTCCATGTTATTCAGGGAAAGGTAACTTTTTCTTTAAATTTCTCATGAAGGATAGGTTTTTTATGAAAATTTCAATATATGTATTGGAAAGAAATATAAAAGAAGACTCTGGGGTATATGACCTTGGAGATTATTGCTATGGAGACTATCTAGACATTATGAAGCAAAGATTTTTTTAAATGCAAAACTTCAAGGGGAATACTTTGGAGAATTTTAGTGACAATGTGAAGAGTAGATAACGATTAGATTCAACCAATGAAGAAGGTACATAAAATTCAACGTAGTCTTCTATGTGGTCCTTTCAAGCTTTCCATTTTGCTTTTCTTAATGATTTCTCTTAGGTTGTCCAACTTCTCTTCCAAACATTCTTCCCTCTGTTTCACCTTTCTAGTATTTTACGTTCTGTTTATAGAGTATTTCCTACTATATACCAGAAAAGTTCAATCTGTAGACAGCAGGTAAACACACCTGTGCTATTAGAAGGAAACTTTTTTTAAAGTTTTGGTACTTACAAACATTAGCAATATTAAGTACTACAAAGAAAGTATACTGCAGAAAATGCCTGAAAATTCTGCGGGAAAGTATAAAAATACCATCATCTTTTGGCATGTGTGAATTTTTAGTTAAAGTTTCTACTAGCAAATACTTACTTTAGTATTGAACAAGTATTCTTTTGTCAAATATTGAAAGCATTTGCTGAATACTTCATATAAGAATATCTTAACAGCTAAACTTTATGAAATATGCTTTTCATTTACGAGACAGTTTAAAACTCATTCCATATGGTAAACAGCGAACTACAAAAAATAAAGTAATCTACATACTTTAAGAAGCAAAACTTTACTGGTTAAAGTTTTGAATTCTGTGAAGCCCAGGATCAAAGTGTTGAGTGATTTAGTTCCTTTTAATTGTTGTGCCTTCATAAAATTTAGAAAGAAATGTGTCTCTTGTTTCTTTTTAGTTGTGCATTCATTCCCTCCTGAAGACTCAATCCTCAAGATTGAATTAACTTCCAAAGATTCAAACTCTAAGTCTCATTGAATTAGATCTGAGTGATTTGAAGACACAGCATTCACTTTACAGCTTGTTTAGTGAAGGCACACGTTCAGTCCACTGTTTTATCTACTTCAATTTGAAAGGTGAGCATAGTAGTGGTTTTAAAGGAACAAATTTTTCAGAAAAGGCAAACATTGAGTTCATATCATATATTAGGATAATTTCAATTAAAGTTCCTTCAGTCTGTCAGGAAAGGAAGTAAAATAGACAACAATAGAAGCCACTCAGTTTAATAACAAAAAACACCAATTTAAAAGATAATGTGACTGTTTCAATAAACTTTCCAATATAGCATCAAAAACACCAAATCAGGTTTTAGATAGTCAGACACTGAAAAAATGATTAAAGAATTAAAATTTAAAGATTATAAACATGGATTTAATGATTATATAGTTAATGAGTGTGTGTGCTTTCTTATCAATAGACCCAAATAGCCAAAATTCATATCTTCAAAGAGGAAATTATTTATCTGGCTTATGGGCTCAAAGAATTCTATCCATAGTAGAAACATCATAGTTGAAAGACATAGTGAAGAAAAGCTGCGCATTTCATGATGCTGGGAAGTAAATTACAGGGGAAGATAAGCCCTCTAAGGGTGTCCCATCTGTGACCTGTCTCCAACTGGTACCCACCTCCTACTAACACAGCGCAGTGTAAGCATGTGTGGATGACCACAATGATGGCTGTACTGCCATTATGGTCCTGTGATCCAATCACCTCCCCAGGAATCATAATCTATATTTAAAACATTCCCTTGTTTTCTCCTTTCCATTCAGGACTGTAGTGGGGTACGCCTGTTTTCTCTTTCCATTTAAAAATGTGCAAATGGTAATAGGAGTCTTGAAAGAAGCAAATATAATATTCCATGGATTAGATTCTAATATTAGTTGAACTAATGGTAGTGATTCTGTCTATTATATTGCATAATCAAGTTGCACAGTAAATTAATATGGAAAGCATACAATCTTATCAGATCTGTTATAAGCCTCTCATTTCAACATTCTTGAAAGCCAATTTTTATATTCATTTTCTTTGTTCCAGTAAATCAAATTGAAGTACTAGAACTTATCCCTGACTAACCTGTTTGATATTGATTATGCTCTTGGAAACGCCAGCACAGATAATTCGCATTTGTAAATTAGAATTGCTAACAGAGTTTTAAAATGTCAAAAGAATAAAGTATTCTTTTGAATTTTGCCTAATTCAATTTTGTACATTTATATCTAACTACATAACATTGATATATATGCCTTTGTATGGTTTTCAAATTCTTAGGTATAAAACATGTATTTGGTGATTTATGTAATGTTTCCATTGCATAAATTAATTTTTTTCAATTGGAATAACAGTAGGTATCTACTACAATTATTAAACCCTACAGGTTAACCTATTCACAGAGAAAGTAAATATATAATTTAGTTTTTATGTTAATATCGACATTCAATTATAACAAGCTACTTTATATACAAGAGAATGCAGTCAAATTAATGTATTTGAATTTTTGCTGGTAATTTGCATTAAAACCTTAATGATTATCAGTAGTACATACATTTTGTTTTCTTATGCTAACTATTTAAAGCTTGGTTGATTTGTCCATTTTCTTGCAATTATTTATGTGTGTATTTTCCTATACCACACAATATCGAATTTTAAAAAAACTGACTTGGCACTTAATATTCGTAAGACATTCAGCCAAACTTTGTACTTTAATTTCCACTACTTTATAGAAGTTGTAGTCTTGTGCTCCTTTACCAGAAGAGGTGATGAACAGAAAAACCTCTTTGATTTCACCACTTATCTCACTGATAGTTGCAATTTAATATATACTTAAATATTTTAAGCATTTAAATTATTTAATGATATGTTTGTTAACATCCAAATAATGCAATAACATATCCTACTGCAGTAGCATATTTTATTAATTGTTAACAACATGAAATCCTGGTCTAAATTATTACCTAGTACTTCAGGAAGGACTAGTTTACACATGACCAAGACAAGTAACTCTTATCTTCAGTAATAGCAAGGCAATTCGTAGCCTGTGAGGTAACCAGAAATAAAAAAAAGTTAAAAACTAACTTCAAATATTTATATACTTGTGTAATATCAGAACAGGTTGAGCATTCTTGATCTGAAAATCAAGAAATTCCAAATACTCCAAAACCTAAAACTTTTTGATACCTGACACAGTGTAATAAGTGGATAATTCTACTCCTTGACCTCATGCAGAAAGCTCTAAAAATATTGTCTAAAACTGTCTTCAAGTCACATATACAAATTATACATAAAACAAAAGTAAAGTTTGTTTTCAGATTTGGTCCCATTCCCAGGGTATCTCATTATGTATATGCAAATATTCTAAAATTAAAAAGTAAAATTCAAACCACTTATAGTTCCAAGCATTTTAGATAAGGTATATTCATCGTGTAATTATGAAATAGTGTATGAAGCAAGTGGAAACATCTAATTTTACCCAAAACTTCAGAGCAGCATTGACACTCATATTGAAATTTATACATTGAGTTCGAGGCCGGCTTGGGCTACAACGCGAGCGCAAGGCCGGCCTGAGCTACATAGTGCGACCCTGCCTCAAAAAACCAGGGCCGGGAGTTTGGCTCAGTGGCTTAAGCGCCTGCCCTGGCAGGCGCAAGGCTGTGAGTTCAATCCCTGGTGCCGCAAAAAAAAAAAAAAAAAAAAAAAAAAAAAAAAAAAAAATTTATACATTGACTAATTACGAGGAAACAGGACAGGGGAGAAATTTATGTTATCTTTTTCTTGTACTGGAATCTGATCTCTATGATGGCAAGAATTTTCTTTTATTCACCTCATCCGTAAATATAATTCCTGTTTAATGATCAGTAAAATTAACACAAATTATGATATATTGCTGTGAACCAGTATTCCTGGTGGTATCTTCAGCTGTACTATGATTTTAGAAACAAATATCCAGGACCTTAAAAATATTAACTGTTATGGAAATCAATAATTCTATAGGCAGTTCTCCTTGTTTAGAAAATAATCCAAATTTCCTTGAATATGCTGTACATTATTATATTCACTAGCTACTCCAAAAGCTATAAACCTCCCAAGTTCAAGCAATACTGAAATAGCTGTCTTGGTTTTTACTTTTCTCAGTGCTGAGACAAAATACCCAACACCCAAAGTTAAAGGAGGAAAGATTTATTTGCCTTAGAGTTTGTAGAGGTTTCAGTCCATAGTTGGCTGGCTCCAAGGCACGGAAGATGGGCATCATAGAGGAGAAATAGTACACTGCAAGCAGGCAAGCAATTATGAATGAAAAACTGGTGGTCAAAATTTAACATCAGGTGATTTGAATCTGCATGGCACTGAGTGTAGATGGTCCAACTGAAGAAAGTTGCCAGCATTAAAAAAAAAAAAAAAAAAAAAAGAGAGACATGTAGAGGAAGAACATTGCATTGTGGGTACTCCTAAATGTTTCTGTGTTTGGAGCCATTGGTTCTCCTGGAGGAGCTTCTCATGCTGGCTTCCCTAATATGAACTCAGATATAATCAGAGGAGCTCCGGAACTTGCTACTGAGAATGGCTGCAGTTCACTTTGGAGGAG
>RJWM01043508.1:0-13771 GCA_004363535.1 Dasyprocta punctata | reverse complement strand
TGAGGGGAGGAGAAAGATCCTGGGACCCACCTGTGATTTTGTGCAGAGACCTTCGCCAAACCCAAGCTCTGGGCTGAGCCAGGATCTGTGATACCACGGGGAGAGACTGTGAAACTCTGGTGTCAGTGGACTCTGGGGGCCCAGGAATACGGTCTGTATAGAGAGGGAAGCAAAGAGCCTTGGAAAAATCAAACATCACCGGAACACAAGGACTCGGCCAGCTTCCCCATCCCATCCGTGACAGAGCACCATGCAGGGCTACATCGCTGTTACTACCGAACCTCTGCTGGCTGGTCAGAGCTCAGTGAGGCCCTGGAGCTGGTGGTGACAGGTGAGAGGACACTCAGGGTCCCAGCCCCAGGCTCTGCCCTCAGGAAGGGGTCTGCTCTCAGGGGTGTCCCCCTCTCACAGCCCAGCCCTGGGGACAGTGTGGGAGGTGAGTCCATTTCACACACTGCCCCCTTCTCTCCTAGGAGTCTACAGCAAACCCAGCCTCTCAGCCCTACCCAGCCCTGTGGTGACCTCAGGAAGGAATGTGACCCTGCAGTGTAGCTCACAGCTGGAATTTGACAGGTTTTTCCTGACTAAGGATGGAGAGCACAAGCTCCCCTGGGACCTGGACTCACAGCAGCTTCCCAATGGGCAGGTCCAGGCCCTGTTCCCTGTGGGCCCTGTGACCCCCAGCCATAGCTGGACGTTCATTTGCTATGGCTATTACAGGAACAAGCCCCAGGTGTGGTCAGAACCCAGTGACTCCTTGGAGCTCCTAATCTCAGGTGAGAAAGTCCTGTCTGATGCAACAGCTTTTGAGTCACCAAATGCATTGATAGAGACTGAAATCAATGAACCCCCATGTTGGTGGTGGCCCAAATCAGCTCCTGAACCAGATACCCTGAGTGTGAGAGACAGGGAGACCCTCAGGGCAGGGCAGGAGTGCAGAGGCATGATAGAACCAGCCCCTCATCCTGGCTCCTCCTCCCTCCAGGGCTGTCCACGAAGCCCTCCCTCCTGACCCAGCAGGGCCCTGTCCTACACCTTGGACACAACCTGACTCTCCAGTGTCGCTCTGGCCTTGGCTATGACAGATTCACTCTGCACAAGGAGGGGGCAGGTGACCTCCACCAGCCCATTGGCCAGCAGCCCCAGGCTGGGCTCTCTCAGGCCCACTTCCTCCTGGGCCCTGGTAACAGCTCCCATGGGGGCCGCTACAGATGCTACGGTGGATGCAACCATTCCTCTGAGTGGTCAGCCCCCAGTGACCCCCTGGACATCCTGATCACAGGTGAGGAACCCAGGGCTCAGTCAGGGACCCAGACTCTGCTCAGGCCCTGCTGGGGGAGCCCAGGAGGTGATGGCCAGGGTGAGGATGCGGTGTCAGGGAGGGAGAGAAACAGGGGAGGGCAGGAGGGGCAGAGTCAGAGGAAACAGAGACAGACAGAGACCCAGGGTCCTCAGACACAACCCTGCTGAGGCCTCAGCTCAGAACAAGGCGGGGCAGCCCCTCACCACCCCCTTCTCTCCAGGACAGCTCCCTGCCACACCCTCCCTCTTGGTGCAGCCAGGACCCACGGTGTCCTCAGGAGAGAATGTGACCCTGCTGTGTCAGTCACGGAATCCGGTGGACACTTTCTTTCTGTCCAAGGAGGGGACAGTGGATCCCCCTCTGCGTCTGAGATCAGAGTCCCGAGCTCAGCTGTCCCAGGCAGAATTCTCCATGGGAGCTGCGAGTTCAGCCCTTGGGGGGACCTATAGGTGCTATGGCTCTCGGAGCTCGTCCCCCTACCTGTTGTCGCATCCCAGTGACCCTGTGGAGCTCACAGTCTCAGGTGAGGAACACTGGACCCCATCAGTCTGGGCACAGAGTCTTTTTGTCACTGCTCCAAGCATTGCTCTGGTTGGGATGAGGGCTAAGGACCCTGAGACAGGCCAGCCAGAGGGGAGCACCCCTCAGGGAGCAGGAGGGCTGCTGGGTTCCCTCAGGCATGGCCACTGCACCACATCGTTGGGCTGGCAGATGTTCCGGGTGGGCAGCGGGAGGCTTGCAGTGAGGCCACAGTCCAGATGGAGGAGAGAGTGGGCACAGGCTCCCCGGGGACAGCCCCAGCCCCTCACCTGCTCCTTGCCAAGATCCTCCATTCCCCCCACCCTCATCACCCAGCTCCACAGCAAGAGTCTCGGGCTCTGTCCCAGTGTCCTGGGTCCAGGCTGCCTTGAGACCCTCAGCCCATCTCAGTCCTGGGTCCAGTCTCAGCTCTGCTGGTGTCCAGGGACCTAAGTCAGGCAGAGATAGAAACAGAGACCCCAGGTCCCCAGAGCTCAGAGTCTGGGCAGCAGCCTGAGTGTTAAGGGAGCAGGTGCTGGGCTTCGGCCCAGTGAGGAGCATCCAGTGAAGTGGGGAGCAGACAACTCAGTCCCTCACTGCACCATCCCACTCCAGGACGCCCTGAGGATCCGCCACACAGCTCCCCAGAGTCAGAGGCAGCAGCTGGGCACGGTGAGTGAGGGCACTGCTGGGAGGGGTCCGGGGCAGGGGCTGAGCTGTGGGGCTGCTGCAGCCTCCTCTGGAGATGCTGACTCGGACCAGCCCCTCCTGTGCGGGCCTCAGTTTCTTCAGGTATAGAGAGGCCTGGCCTCCCAAGGAAGCGTCCAGGACCCCACACTGCTGTGGTCTTGTCCCTCTGTACAGTGACAGTGACAGTGTACAGGTGGGAGTGCAGGGCCCTTTGCAGGGGGTTCAGGATCATTTTCCTGATCACGGGGGCTCAGTTCACAAGGTGGGAGTCAGAGCCTCCAGGTCCAATCCCCAGATCTGCCTCCTCCTGCTGGGAGACCTGGGGTGCTGATGGCCTCTCTCAGCCCCGTGTCCTTCTCTGTCCACTGCCCAGGTGTGTGGCAATAATACATCCCACAGTTGTGAGAGTTGGAGGTGAGGAGTCCAACACTCAGCATGGGTCTGGCACACAGTAAACCCCCACCAGGCGGCCCCGTGCGGCATTCCCAAAGTCACTGCTGCTTTTCCCTCACTGAATTCCTCACCAAGGACTGGAAAGGCACCTGCAGATTCTGATCGGGGTCTTGGTGGCCTTCATCCTGTTGCTTCTCCTCCTCCTCCTCCTTCTTCTCCGACGCCAGTGTCAGGGCAAAAACAGGAAGGCGGGTGAGTGGGGAGAGGGTGATCTGGGCCCTGGGAGGCAGTGGGTCCCCTGTGGTCTAAGCCAGGCTGGCCCAGAACACCGGTCTGATGGAGGAAGGCGAGTTTAGAATCCCCTCTGCAGAACACAAAGCCAGAGAATCCAGGGCAGAGCACAGGGGCCCGTCCCTGTGGGAGTCTCCGGTGTGGTCTGAGCTTCTCCTCCTCAGGCTGCATCGGCTCCCGGGTCCGTGTGGTCCAAGGCTTCCTTCCTGCCCTGCGTGGCCTGCAGATCAGGTGGTTCTGACCTCCTGGCCGAGACTCTGTCCATCTCCCACCTGAGAGAGAGGCTGAGTTCCCAGGTTCTGCCAGTGTAGCAAGGCCTACAGAAGAGGTCATTCCTGCCTGAGGACCCCGACTCCCCTGCCTGCCACCCTCACAGTCACCTGACACCCTCATCTCTCCCTAGTTCCAGCCCAGGCACTCCCATCCAGGAAAAAACCTCTGTGAGAGGAAGAGGGGTGTGGGGTGGGAGACACCCCGAGGTCTCAGCATCACAGGGGCAGGGAGGCTGGGGCTCAGGGCTGAGTCAGACTGAACCCCAACACTGTTGGCCTGGTACATCACACAGCTGCCTGGCTCTGTGTCCCCAGCTGGGACAGAGCAGGGCCTGTTGGACTGAGAGACCCCAGGACTCTGGCCAGGAGGTGACCCCTCTTCTGTCCCTGCAGATGCCACCGTGAAGGACACAGAGCCTGAGGACGGGGTGGAGCTGGAGGCTCGGGTGAGACCCCGCCCCATCCAGGGCACAGGGACTCCCTGTCTCCCAGTTTAGCCCAGGGACCCTGCCCTGTCCTCCACCACTCAGCTCTCAGGGACCTCACAGCTGAGCCCTCCCTTCTGGAAGCCCCGGCCTCTGCCTGCTGTGAGCCCACCCTCTGCTGGTTTCCTGCGACCTCGGGGTCCCCTCCCTCTGTCCCCTTCCCTACTCTGAGCCTCTGTCTGGCTGTTCCCTATGGATCTCAGAAGGACCCTGAGTGAATGAGCCTCCCCACACCCCTGAGGCCCCTCCCTCATTCATGCAGCATTCCTGGGGGGGCTCCCTCCTGACCTGGCTCCATGGGGGCTGCAGATACAGCGGTGAGCACAGCCCCCTCCTGCCCTGAGTCACCTCAAGGTGGGAGGCCAGTGTCAGGAGAGCACAGAGCTATGAGAGAAAATGAAGCAGAGAAAGAGGTGGAGGGCAGGAGGGCCCGGGAGAATCATAGGGGGGACTCTGGTAAGGTGAGCACTGAGCAGAGGCCTGCATGGAGAGGGCCGTGCAGACCTCTAATGCATCATCACTGGGGGCAAAGCACACAGCAAGTGCAAAGGTCCTGAGGCGGGGACCTATTCCTTCGGGAAATGGGCCGTGTGGCTAGAGCCTGGAGAGCAGGGTCCGAGTGTCAGGATGTGAGGGCAGCACTGCAGGAAGGAAGCAGCCAGACCCTCCAAGCATTAGGAAGCCCCTGAAGGTCCATGAGGAAGGGACAGAGTCTGGTTTAATTTCTAAAGGATCCCTCTGGCCACCGTGTGGGAACCTGGCTGCAGGAAGCCAGTGTGGAATGAAGGAGACCCCGTCTCTGTCCCTGTCTCCCTGCTGCAGAGCTCACCTCACGAGGACCCCCAGGGAGTGACATACGCCCAGGTGAAGCACTCAGCACCCAGGAGGAGAGGGGCCTCCCCTCCTTCAGCCCTGTCAGGGCAGCACCTGGACACCAAGGAAGGACAGGTAGGGGAGGACAGACAGATGGATGCTCAGGTGGGTCCTGCGCTCCCCAGGCTCCAGGCTTCCCTGCTGCCAAGCATGAACCTCTCCTCTCCCCTCTCCCCTGCAGGCTGCTGCCCACGAGGATCCCCAGGACGTGACCTATGCCCAGCTGGGCAACTGGACACCCAGACAGGGGACAGCTGCACCTCCTTCCTCCCGGGACAGAGCCCTCCAAGAGGAGACCACTCTGTATGCTACCCTCATGCCCACTCACCCAGGATCGATTCCAAAGGACCCTAAGTGATGCCTCAGCCAGGGACAGAGAGCTCCAGAGACTCTGGGACTTTAGACTCACCTGACTCTACATTCAGAGAGAGCTCACATCTCTCTGTATTGGAAATAACATGAGAGATTCTTCAATAATCGCTGAGTGAAGTGAGAAACAGAACCGTGGGAGAGGGTGGAATGAATGATAATGTCAGTGACAACACACAGATAGGAAATGAGAAAAGTAAGAACCATGGACAAATATAGCAGGAAACATTCCCTAAAACTCGATGAATTCAGTTATGGTACAAAACTTTTAGAAAAAGAATGTAAATTACTCTAAGTGAAGGTAAGGATAACATATTAGATATTCCTGGGGAGAGATGGACCAGATTTCAACATGAAGAAATGGCAGGTAGTATGACAGATTACTCATGCTTTAAAAAAATAATAGCTGAAAATTATAAATAATTTTCCAACATATTAGAAGATGCATAGGATGTCCAAGTACACCATGTACTGTGTGGAGGTAAATATAAATAGAAAATCTGAATTCTTTCATATACATTAAACTCGTTGACTGCATTTTAAAATTTTCCCAGTGAAAGTTCTAGTTCAGAAAGCTTTGCTGGAAATTTCTCACCCACAGTTACACAGTTAGGACACAGACACAACTCTAAGCTCATAGACTCTTCTCCCAGGGACAAAATGAGAAAACACAGTCCTACACATTTTATCCAACCAGAAAAAAACCCTCACGCAAAACCTCGACAAGGAACCCACTAAATGGAGAGTCACAGGAACCGTGAGACTGAGGCAAGAGAATCGCGAGCCTGATGCCAGCCTGGGCTACATAGAGATGTTGTCTCAGAATAAAATAAAAGGCCTGGGAATGCAGCTCAGTGTTGTTCCCTTGGTTCAAACAGCAGTGCTGCACAAAAAATTTTAAAGGCTCAGAGACCCAGGATGCCTATGCGTGCCTCACGTTTATCATTCTTTATGGCAAAGAAATACTCCATCGTGTGTAAGTACTACATTTTCCTAGCCCATGCATCTCTTCTTCTTTTTCATCTGAATTCTTCATTTTATTTGAATACAAGTTTTTGAAGTAGTTACTGATAGTCGTTTAGATTTTGGCAGTGTCCATTGTGATTTCCCCTTTCTCGTTCCTTTTTTTTTTTTTTTTTTTCTTTCTCTTTAAAATAAAACGTCCTTGATCCATTCATCTCTTGATGGACGCCTACACTGTTTCTCAGATTTGGCTATCATGAATTCTGCTGCTATAAACATGACTATTGAAGGGTTCACCTGTTCACGCTTGAGTGCAAGTAAAGAAACTTCTCAGAACTTTTCCAACCGCTAAAGTCAGCCCTGCCCAGGAGAGCACCCGATGCCAACCGTGTCACACTCTGCTGCTTGCACCTGGCTCACCTGCAGAGCCGCCCTGGCTGTTCCAGCCCGTGAGCACATCCCCCAGCCCCAGAACAACCCTTAGAAACCCCTTCCCCGAGCCAAGCGGTGGCTGTCTTAGTCCACAAGGCAGCCCGCCTCCCGCCTAATAAAGCTTCTCTCCCGCGGCAGCGTCTGCTCTGGTTTGGCGTGGGTTCAGGTCTATCACTGGTGTCAAAACCCGGGAAGGATGCTTAGATCAACTGACCAGTCCCTCCCGACCAGGGGGCTCCCCCTCGGTCCGCAGCTGACCGACCCTGTGCGGAACGCGAGCCTCGGGCCATCCTCTTGCTGACGCCAACATCCAGACACTTCAAATTTGTGAGTGAGTTCCATTTATGTCTTTCCCTCTTTCTCCTTCTCCTCAACTCCAATCTCTCTTTATGCTTTTCCCTTCTACCCATTGTTTATTTAGGAGAGTATTAATTAATTTCCATGTGTTTATGGGGTTATTGTAGGTTTTTTTGTCATTCGTTTCCAATTTTACTACGCTATGGTAAGATAATATACATGGAATTATTTCAGTTTCTTTGCATTTGCTTAAGCATGTTCTGTGGACCAGTATATGATCTATTGTAGAGAATGACCCGTGTACAGCTGAGAAGAATGTGTATTCTGATGCTGATGGGTGGAGCACTTGGTACACATCTTCTAGGTCCATTTGTTCACAAGTTTGATTCAGTTGTGTTATTTCTTTGCTGATTTTTTGTTTGGTTGATCTGTCTCTCTATGACAGTGGGGTGCTAAGTTCCCCTGTTATAACTGTATTACTGTTTATTTGGTTTTCCATGTCTATTAAGAAGTGTCTTACATAGTTGGATGCTCCCATATTGGGTGCATATATATTTATGAATGTAATCTCTTCTTCTTGAAGTATGTAGTGACCTTCTTTATCTCTTTTGATCATTCTCGGTTTGAAGTTTGCTTTGTTGGCAAACATAATAGCTACTCCTGCTTTTTTCTGGGTTCCTGTTGCATGGAGTATTGTTTTCCAGCCTTTGATTTTTAGTCTGTGAATTTCCTTTTGAGTGAAATGTGTTTCTTATACACAGCATATTGTTGGGTTTTGTTTTTTAACCCACTTCTTTTTATTGGTGAGTTGAGACCATTTACATTGATTGATATAATTGATATGTACTGGCTCATTCCTGTCATGATATCTTTCTGTTGTTGGTTTTCTACATTTTCTGTTTAATTTTTTGGCTGGAACATTCTGTACACATCTACTAAATCCATTTATTCACAAGTAGATTTAGTTTGGTTATTTCTTTGGTGATTTTCTGTCTAGTTGATCTGTCTGTTTGTGTCAATGGGGTGCTAAGTTCTCCCACATAATTGTGTTATTGCTTATTGATTTATTTCTGTTAATATTTGTTGTAGATAGCTGGGTGCTCCTGTATTTGATGCATATATACTTAAGATTGTTATCCCTTCCTCTTGAAGTTTTCCTCTAACTAGTATGTAGTGACCTTCTTTATCTCTTTTGATCATTCTTGGTTTGAAGTCCACATTGTCTGCAAACAGAATAGCTCCCCCTGCTTTTCTTTGTGGGGGTTCCTGTTGCATGAAGTATTGTTTTCCATCCTTTGACTTTCAGTCTGAATTTCTTTTTGGGTTAGATGGGTTTCTTGTATACAGCATATTGTTGGAATTGTTTCTTGATCCATTCTGCCAGTCTATTTCTTTTAATTGATGAATTGAGACCATTTACATTAATGCTTAAAATTGATACATATTGGCTTATTTTTGTCGCATTATCTTTCGACTGTTGATTCTTTATCTTTCCCCTCTGTTTAATTGTTTGCCCTGCTTAGTGGTTTTTTTCTGCTGGTGTTATTGGAGTCATAGTTATTTTTATGTCTATCTAGAATACTTTTCAGTGTTCTTTGCAGCGTTGGTTTGGTGGTAATGAAGTTCTTCAGTTTTTCTTCGTCATGGAAGTATCTTATTTCTCCATCAATTTTGAAGGACAGTTTTGCAGGGTACGTCAATCTGGGTTGGAAGTCATTCTCCTTTAGGGTTTGGAATACTTTACTCCATGTTCTTCCTGATTTCATTGTTTGTGTTGAGAAGACTGCTGTGATTCTGATAGGCTTTCCTTTATAGCTGATCTGTCACTTTTCCCTAACAGCTTTTAATAGTTTGTTCTTACATTGAATTTCTGGGATGCTGATTATTATATGTCTGTGTGTAGATTTATTTTGATTATGGCTAATTGGAGTTCTATAGGCTTCACTTATCTGTATGTCAATTTCCTTTCCCATGTTTCAGAAATTTTCAGCTATTACTTCTGTAAATAGTCTTTTGATATCATTTGTTTTGTCACCTTCTTTTTCCTTTACACCTATCAATCTTATATTGTTTTTCTTTGCATCATCTCACAACTGTTGAATTATTACTTCCTAATTCCTTGTTATTTTTAAAAGATCTTTTCTTTCCTGTTCACTAGCTGCAATCTTGTCTTTGAGGTCTGGAAGTCTATCTTCACATTTATTGAGGCTGTTTTGCCAGCTTTTGATGGAATTTTTTATTTCCTGGATATCTCTTTGAATCTGTTTCATGTATTCTGTTTCTTTCTTATTTTGTTCATTCAAGGTTTCTATCTTTTTGCAATGATCCTCAATTTTTTAACTATATCTTCTTTACATGCATTCAGTGTTTCTTTTATTACATTTATCATTTCTTCTTTTACCTGTGAGATTATTTCTGAAGCTTTGCAGCTTCATGGAGTTGCATCTTTACTTCACTTGCTATCATTTCAGAAGTTTAAGGTGTATAGCTTACAATTTCTTCTATGTCTGTGTCTCCTAGGCTTGTTCGGGATTGCCTGGAGGTTTGGGATCACATTTTGCTCTTTCGTTTTGTCATTTTCCTATATTGCCCTAGAGAAGCTGAATGCAAGGTCTCAGTTGCTTCCTGAGATGAGAATATCTGTCTGTCCTGGAGGGAGTTTTCCCTGCTGAATGTGGGTCATTAGGCAGGCCTTATCAGGTCCCTAGTGGCAATCAAATGCTGCTCAAATTTGGGGAGTACACTGGGCAGGCCTTCAGCACAAACCATGTGACACTCTGAAGCTTCCTAGTTGCTTGAGGTTGCTAAGCAGGACTCTACCAGGTTCTTAGTGGTGTACCAAGAATGAACAGCTCAATGGAGTACACTGTGCAGGCCTTCAGCTCATGCCACAAGGCAAACCAAAGCTCCCCAGCTACTTAGGGTTGCTGGGTGGGGGCCTACCAGGTTCCAAGTGAGGTGTTGAGCTTGCACAGCTAGGTGAAGTTCACTGTGCAGGCCTCTGGCTCGTGCCACTCAGTGCCAGAGGTCCGTTGCAATTTGGGGTCCCTGGGCATGGCCCAACGAGGCCCCAACGTACCTACCCAGAGGTCCCTTGCTGACTGGGGATGCTGGGCAGGGCCTTACCAGGTTCTAGGCAGAGTGCCAAGCTTGCACAGCTGGGTGGAGTTCACTGCAGTGGCCTTTGGCTCATGCCACTCAGCACCAGGGGTTCCCTGCAACTGCAGGTCCCTGGGCATGGCCCAACCAGGCCCTGAGGGACCTAACCAAAGTTCCCTGACTGACTGGGGATGCTCAGTGGGGCCCTACCAAGTTCTCAGTGGGGTGCTGAACTTGCAGAGCTGGGTGGAGTTCGCTGTGCTGGACTTTGGCTCATGCCACTCAATGCCAGGGGTTCCCTTTGGCCATTTTCACTTTGTTCGTTCTTCCTATCAATGAGCAAGGGCTATATTTTCATTTTCTGATATCACCTTTGATTTCAGAAAAGTATAGCTTTTGATATATAAATTTTTTACTTCCTTTGTTAAATTGATTCCTAAGTATTTCATTTTTGTTCAATGCTGTTGTGAAGGGTGTGTTTTCAATAATTTCTTTCTCAATGAGTTTGTTGTTTCTGTATAGCAATGCATTGATTATGTTTTGAATTGTGTGGTTATCTTGCAGGTTTGTTTGGTTTTGGTTTTATTTTATTTTTTTATTTTAAAAGGAATAAAGCAGAACAATAAAATGAAACAAAACAAAGCACTGATAACACAGTAGGAAATCCATAAGAGGTGCTACATTACATGTTGTCATCCACTAAATAGTTACTCAGACAACCAGCTTTAGGTTTACAATGTCAATCAAATAATACCAGCGGCTGGGCCCAAGCAGCACAGACACGGACCAGGACACAAATGAACTGCCCTCCGGGGTCCTGACCTCAGGACCCTGGAGGAGAATGAAAAGGGTACCTTGCAGGGCCCGAGCTGCTCAGGCACCAACCAGGATGCAAATGAACTGCCTTCTGGGGTCCTGACCTCGGGACCCTGGAGGAGAACTAGAAGGGCCCCTTGCGGGGCCCGGCCCACCGGGCCCAATGGGCACCGGCGTGCAGGCTTGGAATCAGGGACAAACACACTCCCTCCCCCGCCCCAGTCAACGACCTGCTGTTTCGGAGGTCTGGCTAAATTGATAGCAACCAAGGAACATCAACCAACTTTTTGCTAGTATTGTTTTGTAGATTTTGCAGGCCTCTGGGCAGCAACCTGAGCATCTCTTTGCAAGGTGAGAGCAGGCAATGTAGCAAGTACAGGGGATTCTCTTCTGTCTTGTTTTCAAGGCCCAATATGGTTCTCTCTCTTTTGATTTACTCTGATCATTGTTATTATTAATAAAAAAAGAATAAAAAAATCTTATACAAACAAAAAATAATAATAATACAAGCGTTAGGTTGTCTCTTTATTTCAGTTGTTATCACCTCAGCCTGTGGTTCTCCAAATTACCAAGTTGATTATGGGAGGGTACTTCTCACCCAGTCCCCATATCAGCTGTCTCATGGGATGGGGACATGGCCTCCTTCCTGGTTCTCCCAGGCCAGCAGGGTCGCTACTGACACATGAGGGACTATGCACCTTCTTTCCTGTTCTCCATGGCTGACAGGGACATTACTAGCACATGGTGGGCTGCACACCTTCTTTCCTTTTTCTTCCCAGCCAGCAGGCCACTTCTGGTACACAGGACACTGCGTACTTCCCTTCCTGTTTCTCTGAGGCTGGCTGAGTCAATGCTGGTGCACGGAGGATCTGAGTACCTTCCTTTCTTTTCATATATTTTTTACTCGGTTTGTTGTGGCTTAATTGGTATCTAGGCTGTCACCCTCTTCTCATCTTCCTATCTGATTTTGCCAGCTCAAACCCCATAGTCTCACTATTACCTTCTTTCTTAATTCTTTTGCCCACTATACAAATGGCTCCAAAGAAGTTTTCAGTTTTCCATATTCTGCTCTTTCTCTCATTCACTCCTATCTTCTCATGTTAACTCTCTATCCTCCCCATCCTGATTCTTTTTCTTTTCAAATCTTACTCACCCCCTGCTCTTCCATATCTCTTTTCCACACTACAAGGACACAAGCCAATCAAAAGTGTCTGATGGCCACATAGCTTTCCTTAATCACAAAGGACATCCCCTTCCTCCTATATCTCATCTTTTGCACCTCAAATATCTGTCTAAAAGTCTCACAATGAACCCATAAGCTCAACTAAAAGTGTTCTCACAGAATTCAATGTCGTATCAAGGTTTATTTCTTCCCACCTATCTCTATTCACCCCTACCAACCACCCCTTTCCTTAATTACACTCCTCTTCCACCTGCCCTTCAGCTTCTTCCTTCCACTTCTCCTGCCACACTGCAGAACAACTGTTAATCATAAACAAAGAGAGTCTGCCTAGAGAATTAACAAATGGTAAAACTGTAAATGCAAGGTCTAGTTATACAAGTGATGTATGATCAGAACTGTTGATGATGCTATAACTAGTAGTTTTTTCTGCAAAACGTAATGATGGAGTTCAAATCATTTAACTGAAAGGATGAATACTATCTCTGGACATATAAACCTGAAAATACAGCACAAGGAAGAAGTATCTTACTAAATATGTTCATCTAAATTACAAGCTTTCTCTATCCTACTAGACCTCAACCTGCAGCAACAAAAAAGGAAAAAGAGGTGGGAAAATTAACAAATTAAAACCACACACACATACACACAAGACTGTAAGAAATTAAGCAATAGAACACCTCAACTGTGTCTCCCAACTACCCTGATGCAGATCAAGGGGTCATAAATGAAGAGGAAAACAGACAGTAGGCAGAAAATCTCTATGAAAAGATTAAAGAAAAGATAAAATTTTCACAATTTCAAAGTAACCAACTCAAATGTTTATGGAGCTATCTCTCAAAATGTCCAGTGTGGATTTGGGGTAAACAAATGAGACATGGTAAGAGATGAACAAAATATTTGAAACATGAATGACTAATACGCCAAGGATATACAAATCATGAAAAAGGATGCTGGGTCAGGGAGGATCCAACCAAAAGAAAACTAGCCAAACTTCCTGGTAAGCAGCACGAGTGGCATGGATTCCAGAAAGAGAAAAATCAGTGCCTCCCAAGAACCCGCCATGCTGGGTCAGGGAGGATCCAACCAGAAGACAATTAGCCAGCCTTCCTGGTAAGTGGCACAATGGGTTCCAGGAAGAGAAAAAGTCAGCACCTTCCGTGAGCATCTTGGTTACTTTTCACTTGTTGCTGGGAGAAAACACCTGACACCCAAAATTAGGGAAGGAAAGGTTTATTTAGCTTACAGTTTTTGGAGGTTTCATACCATAATCAGGTGGCTCCAAGGCAGAATGGCATGGCACAGGGACAACACTTCAAGGCTGTAGCAAGCAAAAGTGGCCAGAGTCAAAAGGGGAAAGAGCAAGCCTCTTTTCTTCCCTTATACTGTACACAGAACACCCCACCACCACCTCTCCAGGGTGGTGTAGCATTCACAAATCTCCTTGCCTTCCTTTGCATAGGATGAAGATATTTACAAAGTAAGAACCCTGGCTGCTTGCTGAGTCTCTCAGTTAAACTTCTGACCTTCTCAAATTGAAACAATGAACAGGTAACTGCTTGTGCTCTACATCCCAGGATGTAGAGCTGCTGAATTACTTAATTAAGCTTCTAGACTTCTCAAGTTGACACAACATATAAACCATAACAGTGAGCCTCCTGGCTCACAGGCTGAGAATCAGCCCCAACCACCACCAAGCAGCCTGCTGATTCAGGGGACCAGCTAACTTGATAGCAAGTAAGGTACATAAAGCAACTAAATGCTTGTACTGTTTGGTTGATTTTGCAGA
>RJWM01043507.1:0-13770 GCA_004363535.1 Dasyprocta punctata | reverse complement strand
GGAGTCACTTCAAGGACATCTCCAAGGAGGAAGGAATGCCAGGAATGGAGAACTATGTTATCTCCAAAATGGCCTTTGTGATGGGACTGTGATGCCCTGCAGAGTAAGAATCTTGCAGGGCAGTCTCTATTAACATAATTGATTATGGAGCCAATATGTCCTCAGCTGCGACCTTTTTTACCTTGCCTTTTGAGGTATCTCTGACCTCATTGGCCACTACAGGCCTTGGTCAGGACCAGTGATTCATAGAATTTTCTTACTATAAATCAGCTCACATCGCCAGGCAAGGGGCCTAGGCCTAGGATAGGCTCACAGATAAATAAAATGCCAATTAGTAAGTTTTAAATCCTGCTCAGAACTGCTTTGTAGCAGTCTCCATGGCATGGCAGGGCAGCCATTCATGGTGGTTGCCAAACAACAGGTGTGAACCCAGCAAGAGAGAGAGAGCAAAACAAAGATGCATTCTTCTCACCCTTACACTGTAGTTGGCTCCACCCCTGGGTTGGTGCAGCACTCACACCACCAATCCCAGCACTAGACAACAAACCAATCATGAACACCAGACTCAGCCACATCCAAATTACGTGAGGCCTTGGGCAGACACAGGATCAAACCAATACATTCCACCACTGGACCCCCAAGGACTCATGTACATCCTCTATACAAAAGGCATTTAGTCCCTTTTCAAGAGTTGCCAAAGTCCTAAGAGTTTCAGCATTGCTGAAAAGTCCAAATCCAAAATCTCCTCCAAGATCTATGGCAAACTCTTAACTGTAACCCTCTGTACAAATGAAAACAAGTTAAACACTTCCAAAATGCAAAGGCTTAAGATAAATATTACCATTTCAAAAGTTACAAACAGGGAAATACGAAGCATTGGAGCCAAAGCAAGTCCAAAATCCATCAGGGCAGACATTAAGTCCTGGAGTTCTATGCTCAGCATCTGAAGCAATTCAGTTGCAAGGTTCAAAGGGTTTAAGTGACTCCAAGCCTGTGGCACTTTCAGGGGCTCTAACTTTCAGTTTTCTCTTAAACCCACTCAGATTTTTGTAGCTTTCCTTGGATGATCCACGTTCCTGACCTTTTCAAACTTTTGGGTTTACCATTGTGCCCTCAGCTTCATCCTTACATCTTTACATATTAACCTCTGCAGGTAAGGCAGAAGCTGCACATTTTCCTTGCACTTAAAACCAGTGCCACATGGATGCTGCCAAGGTCTGCTGCCAGCTGGAGCAGTAGCCAGACTTTCCTCTTTCCTGGTTGTAGGGGTTGACTGCCTGGATCACTGAGCTCTCTGAACCTGATTGTGAGGAAAAGCAGCTCTATGCCACTGCCATTCTGGAATCCAGTGTGGCTGCCACCATTTTGAAACCTGGTGTGGCCTCTGTTGCCACTCTGGAACATGGGACTCTGTGGCTTTTTCCTCCAAGCAAAGTCTTTCACTTTTGACAGTCTGAGGCTGCAAAGGATAGAGGCCTGCTACTTCCCAGAATGTCCACAGGCCATCATTTTTATTTTTTTGTTCCTTCTCAGCAAGTGAGGTCTCAGCTGTATCTTTACAGTCCACAGTGTCCTGGCCAAACTCACAACATTTTAAATCACCATGCTGAGCTCCTTGCTCTTGATTTGCAACACAAATCTGACTAAAAACCTCCAACAAAAGCCAGTCCACTGCTTCAACATTTGATTGCCTTGAAATTTCTTTCATTGGATTAATCAGTCCACACCCCTTAATCTCAGTCTCAGGCAAAGTTTCCAGGCATAGGCAGAATGCAGACAAACTTCCTGCCAAGTTGTAACACACATCATATGGAGTCCAACAACAAATGCAGTCCTTCTTCTGAGCAGAAAACTCCCAAGCCTGGTCTTTACCAGCAGGCTTTTTATCAACCTTCTGGTCTTCTGAGCTCTGACCAGAATCTCCCATATGGAATGTGCTTAGCTGTTTAGCACCACTCTTTCAGGTGACATCTCTGAACCTTTCCTAACTCTTCCCACAAGCCATTTCCAAAGACACTTGAACCACATGGTCAGGAATAGTCACAGCAAGGACCCCAATCCTTGTACCAAAGTCTGTCTTAGTTACTTTTCACTCTTTGTTGAGGCAAAATACCTGACACCCAAAATTAGGGAAGGAAAGGTTTATTTCTTACAGTTCTTGGGGGTCTCAGTCCATACTTAATTGGCTCCAAGTCAGTATGGTGTGGCAGGGCAGCCATTCATGGTGGCCACCAAACAGCAAGGCAATCCAGCAAGAGAGAGAGCAAAAGAGGGACATGTTCCTCTTGTCCTTACACTGTAAGTCAGCTCCACCTCTGAGCTGGTGCAGCACTCACACCACCAATCCTAGCACTAGACAACAAACCAATCATGAATACCAGACTCAGCCCCATGCAAATTACATGAGGTTTTGAAGGGACATAGGATCAAATCAATACATAGGTTGAGTCACATCATGATCTTAACAGCAGAGAGGATGAGTGGAGAGCAAGAGAGAATTTTGTGGCTACCAAGAATGTAATACTTGCTCATACTAACTGCAGTCTACCCTGAAGTATGTTCTCATTCTCTTTGTCTGGCTAGGTGGCTTTTAACAAGATTTCCTGTCTTCCCAGATTTCTCAGTACTAAGACTAAAAGTCCTGTGAATTATCGTGAGGGGTAAAGATCTGTTTTTCTTGTAACCAAAATAGACCAATCTATAATATAGAATAAGCTACCTGAAGTGCAACTATAAATGAGACATAGACATAAAGGAATTCACTAACAGATTAGATCATAAATGTATTCGTGGGTAAGCAGGATCAAATATTTTACAAAATAATTAGGACTACAAAGAAAAATGAAAATCTCAAGTCTGAAAATAATGTTTGCCTTCTTCAAACAGAATTGATGAAACTTTCAATAGGAATAATGAACCTCTTATTCTGTCTTTTGCTTAATGTTAAGAAAGAAGGATCACCATAGGCCTAAACCTCATATATTAATCTATTTCTCCATTGTTAGTCTATGCTGCAATTGAGGATGGATGGAGATACTTTAAAATGAAAATGGTAAGAGCCCAAACTCAACTCTGCAGCAACCTTCCTCTGTGTAAGTGTGCTTGCATGTGTCATGAGTATAGATATGGGTGAGGAGACTCCTTTGCTGTCATGCTGGATGTCCCATCATTCTAAAAACTCTGTGACTGCTGTGTTACAAAGTGGAGTTACTGGAGTGCTCAGACTTCTGACATGTAGAGATACAGTGTCAAAACTCACACAGTGGCACCTGCCCTGGTGACTTCTTCCCAAAACCCAGCTACCTCACCTTTTCCAAGGACACCCCACAGATTCAGTGTTTCAAAAATTGGTAAGGGGCCCATGAATACACAGGAACCCATGTGCCTAAAACCCCAAATGTCCTTTCCTTACTTATTTTCATTCCCCTATGGCTTACACCCATGGCTTGCCATTTACCTCAGTAATAATCTTTATTGAGTATTAAAACAAAGTTAGCAACCTGATGTAAAAAGTAAATTACCCAAAAATTGTTTAGTAAGGACCTCTGTTTCTGGTCATGATGGAAAAAATGGAGTAACACTGGTCCTAAACTACCAGAAAAACAGATAAAATACATTTTTAAAAAATGATGTTCATGGCCAGGGATATAGCTCAGCAGCATAAATTCCTGCTTGGGAGGTTCAAGGTCCTGTGTTCAATTCTCAGAAAGAAAAAAAAGATGCTCACTCATTGCCACAGAGATAGCACCAGATTATGCATCACAAAATATAAGTATCTGAAGTTTAAAAAATAAGGTATTCACTGTGATTGCACAAGATTACTGCTTGGAAGCAATGTCTAATCTACTTCTCAGGGAAAAGGAATTCAACTGGAGTCCCATGGTTTGCTGAATTGAAGGGATGGAGACACAGGTTCAGAGAAACCAACACAGCAAGAAGTCCCAAGAAAAAATATAGTAAAAGAGATAGTTACAGAAGGAACTCCAGTTATCTGAAGAAAGATCCTGGACAGATGGAGATAGCAGAGTGGTAAACAACAGCAAATCAGTCTCTCTGAGACTAGAACCGAGGCAGTGTAATATAACAACTCGAGGAAGAAAAGGAAGAGGGAAGTAGATCTCCAGGAACAAGCAAGGATCTGCAAGGAAAGTTGGAGACTACAAGGGAAGTGAAGAGACAGACCCTAAGGCAGAAGAATCGTACTTTCTCCCTGACTCCTGGCTTGTGGTGTAAGACAAAAGGCTCAAATCTACAGACACAGTGAAGGCGAATGACTCCAGAGGCCTCCTTGGAGAAACACACCAGTGGAATGGATCAGTGGATGCTGTGAGCTCTGAAAGCTGGTGAGTGATTCCAGTTCAACCATCCCCTGAAGGGAGTGCATGGCCAGATGTCATTTTAGGGAGTGGCCAACTGAACTCAGAAATTGGAGCAGCTGTAGGTCGACTCCTTCTCAGGGATCCCAGTGACTGACTGAGGCATAACTGTGCGAGATGTCCAGGGTCAGGGAATCAAGGCCAGGCCTGCAAGAGACACCCAGAGTGTTGTAGGCTGAACAACTCAGGTCCAAGTCCCACAACCAGAAGCCAGGATCAGCCTGAATATCTGTGGCATTGAAAGACCACAAATAGCACCCTGTTCTATTCCTGATGCAGGCTTGCTGGGATCATACAACATGGATCTGGTCTCTGTCTGCACCATAGTCTATCAGTGACAACAGAGCCACACCCCAACTTGTACAGTACTGCAAAACTATAAACCCCAGAAGATAGCCACAGGCTTGACATCACAGTGAAATCTCTTTCTTTTTTTTTTCTTTTTTCTTGATTGTTTGTTTTCATTGTTCATGTGTAGACATTGATTTCAGTTTTTCCATTTTTTTTTAGTCCTTATTTTTGTTATTTCCTTCTTTGTTTCCCTCTTGCCTTCTTCACCAGTCTCCCAAAGCTTGGATAATCTTCCTTTGTCCTTGAGTCTTGTTTCCAAATCTTTCTCTTCTTTTATTTCTCTATTTTTAACTCCTATCCCTTTTAAATATTGTCCCCCTGTAGAGAAAATCACTCTAATGAGGGGACATCTAGTATACCTAATCTTCTGATTTGTTTTATTTGGTTGTATAACTATAAAGCTTACACATACGGTTAAAGGTGGCAAATTAACAGTTTCAAGTTTGTCATTTCCTAGACTGTACTTGATGCTATTGTTACTGCTTGTACTACTTTAGCCAAGGTGACATAGTTGTTATGATCAGTTGTTCTTCCTTATAAGCCAGTACTGAAATTGCCAGGGTAAAGGTGGTGGGGGGTGTCATAAACAATACAAAATTCCAGTACCAAAGACCTGGGTGCTAAGCCAAATAAGCAGCAACTTATCACCCCTAATAAACTGAAGAGGAAGGATCTTGGAACAGACTTGAAAGTCGAAAGCTACACCTAAAAGACATCTCTGAATAGTTGTCATTTCCTAAGCAGGTCTTGATACTATTAATAAAGCTACCTACCATAAGCAATTTACAATCATAATTGCAGAAAACAAATTTTGAAAAATAGAAAATGACAAGACATGAAAGTAACATGCAACCCCAGACCTCCAATTCATCCAAGGCAAATCCAGGAGGCACTGTAGAGGAAGAAATCAAAAGCCACACAGCTAAACTTTCTGAAACAGTAGCAGCAGAAGTAACAGTCTCTAGAAAAAATTGATCATCAATAATTTCATAGCTAGATAAAGAAATAATAATCCTTTTTTTTATAAAGAACATGCTTAGTGAATCTGGAGTAGATACAGATTTTTAAAAATACAGAAGCTTAGGAAAGTGATAGAAACCATGAATGCCCAGCAGAGGAAAGAACTGGATTCCATGAAGCAGACTCAAACAGATGTCTCAGAGGTTATAAATTCTGTTAAATATATACACAGCAGAAACAACCAATGTGAGAACAAAATATCAGATCTATAAGACAGGTTTGTGGTTATCGATCATCAAATGGAAAACTTCTTAAAAATAGCAAGGGACCATGAAAACTCAATCCAACAGCAAAGAAGACCAACATAAGATTAATCTAAATTAATGAGATATTAGAAGATAGCACAAAGAACATAAAAAAAATGTTCAAACAAGTAATGGAAGAAAATTTTCCAGTAATGAAAAAAGAACTAAACATACAGATAAGTGAAGCATGTAAAATTTCAATTAACCATGATCAAAAGGAAAAAACTTCACAAGGACAATAATAGCTAAGATTCCAGAAATTCAACACAAGAACAGAATACTAAAAACTGTTCAAGAAAAGAAGCAAATTATCTATGAAAGAAAGCAATCAGAATCACAACAGACTTCTCAACACAAACATTTAAGTCAAAAAGAGATTGGAGTGAAGTACTTCAAGTCTCAAAAGAAAACAACCTCCAACCCAGACCGATGTACCCTGCAAAATTATCTTTCAAATTGATGAAGAAATAAGATACTTCCATGATAAAGAACACCTGAAGACATTCATGATCACCAAACTGACACTCCAAAAAGTTCTGAAGGATGTTCTAGAAAAAGGCAATGAGACAACAATTTCATTAAAACTAATGAAATGAATTCACCAAGACAAGACAAGCAATTAAGGAGAGAGGAAAGATAGGGAACCAAAAACAGGGAAATAGTATGACAAGGGTAAGTCCATACACATCAGTTGTAACCATCAATGTAAATGATATAAATTCACCAATCAAAAGAAACAGATTCAGAGAATGGATCAAGAAACAAGATCCAACAGTATGTGACATACAACAAAAACATTTCATTCAAAAAGAATGTCATAGACTCAAAGTCAAAGGATGGAAAACAATACTTACTGAGACAGGAACCTAGGAAAAGGCAGCAATAATTATTCTATTTGCAAGCAAAGTAGATTTTAAGCCAAAACTAATCAGAAGAGACAAAAAATGTCACTACATACTTGCCAAGGGAGCAATCCAAAGGGAAGAGATAACAATCATAAATATATATGTGCCAAATACCAGTGCACCCAACTATATAAAACAAACATTAATGGTATTAAAAGTCACATGAGCACCAAAACAATTATAATGTGGGGACTTATACCTCACTGTCACAAATAGATCAACTAAACAAAAAAAATCAACAAAGAAAGATCAAAACTAAACGAAACTTTTAAACAAATGAACTTAGTAGATATCTACAGAATGTTTCGAACCACAACAGCAGAATACACATTCTTCTCAGCTGTACATGAGATGTTCTCTAAAGTAGACCACATACTAGCTCATAGAACATACTTAACTAGGTGCAAGGGAAATGACATTATCCCATGCATATATCAGGTCATAGTGCAATGAATTTGGAAAACAATGGCAAAAGAAGCCACAAAAGCTGTATAACCACACAGAAATTAACACTGTCCAGAAAAACTAATGGGTAACAGATGAAATTAAAGAGGAAATTGGACAGTCTCTATAATTAAATGATAAGGCCAATACAACATATTGGAACTTATGGGGCACAATGAGAGCAGTCCTGAGGGAAATGTATAGTAGTGAATTCCCACATTAGAAAAGCAGAGTGAGCTCAAATAACCTAATGCTGAATGTCAAGCTTGTAGCATGTTAAACCTGAAGCATATATGAAGGAGGAAACTGTAAAGAACAGAGCAGAAATTACTGCAATTGAGGCTTAGAAAATAAATTTTAAAAATCAATGAATTGGAGAGCTGGTTCTTTGAAAGATTAAATAAAGTAGACAAATCCTTAGCCAACCTTATTCAAAAAAATGAGGAAAAAAGGGTTCAAACACATGCAATGGAAATGAAAATGATGAAATCACAATGGATCCTTCAGAAATCCAGAAGGTCATCAATACCTACTTCAAGAACTGGACTCAAATAAGATGAAATGGAGAAAAGAAATGAACAGATTCTTAGATACATATGAATTACCAAAGCTGAACCAAGAAAATATAAAAATTCTAAATCATCCAATGTCAAAGAAATTAAAGGTGTAATTTTAAAACTACCAGCAAATAAAAATCACAGAGCCTGAAAGAATCACTGGTGAATTCAACAAGAAATTTAGAAAAGATCTAATGCCAGTACTCTTCAAACTCTTTAATGAAATTGAAAGGGAAGCAAAGCAATACTTTGTTTCTGGAAGCAAACATTACCCTGATACCAAAACTGGAGAAGGATCCAACCAAAAAAGTGAACTACAGGTCAATCTCCTTCATTAACATAGATTTAAAAATCCTCAATAAGATACTGGTAAGCATAATTTAGCAAATCACCAAGAAGATTAAGCATCATGACCAAGTAGAACGAATCCCAGGGATGCAGGGATAGTTCAACATGCACAACTCAATAAATATAATACACCACTTTAATATAACCAAGGACAAAAATCACATGATCATCTCAATAGGTGAAGCAAAAGAATTTGACAAAGTCCAACACTCATTGATGATTTTAAAAAACCTACAGAAAATTGGAATAGAAGGTCTTTATCTCAAGCTGATAAAAGCTCTCTATAAAAGCCCAAGAGCCAACATCATACTGAATGACCAAAAACTGAAAGCTTTCATTCTAAAATCATGTACAAGACAAAGATGCCCACTAACATCACTTCTGTTTAATTTAGTTATGGAAATATTAGCCAGAGGAAATAGACAAGAGAAAGAAATGAAAGCAATAAGGACAGAAAAGAAAGAAGTCAAATTATCATTATTTGTGGATGACATGATACTCTGCATAGAAGACTCCAAAAACCCCAGAACATGTGGGACACGATGAAAGCAGTCCTAAGAGGGTAGCTTATTGAAATAATGCTCACACTAGAAAAACAAAGAAAGCTCCAAGTAATAATAATAATAACCTAATGATGAACTTCAAGATACTCAAAAAACAATTATACAGATCCAAACCAAACTTAAGGAGGGAAATCATAAAAATCAGAGAAGAAATTAGTGAAACTGAGAGTTCAAAATAGGCAAAGCATCGACAAATCAAAGAGCTGGTTCTATAAAAAAATAAATAAAATAGATAAACCTTTATCCAAACATATCAAAAGAAGGAGACCAAAGATTTGTGTCAATGCAATTGGAAGTGAAAATGGCAAAATTACAACAGATACTATTAAGATTCTGAAGATAATTGCTATAAAATATTGTGTTCCAAAAATTTGGAAAAATAAGGGAATGGACATAATTCCTAGATTCATACAAATTACAAAACTAAACCAAGAAGACATAAATATTCTAAACAAACACATAAGAAGCAATGAAATTGAAGCAGCAATTTTAAAAAACCCTACCAACAAAGAAAAATCCACAACTTAATAGACTCACTGCTGAATTCTGCAAGACTTTAATAGTGTTATAATACCAATAGACTTCATTAATGTTATAATACCAATACTTCTCAAATTGTTTAATGAAATTGAAAAGGAAGGATAGCTTCCACAATCATTTCTAGAAGCCAGCTTCGCTCTGATCCCAGAACCAGACAAACACCCAACTGAAAAAGAAAATTGCAGGTTGACATCTTTAATGAATAAAGATGCAAAAATCCTCAACAAGATATTGGCAAATAGAATGCAACAGTTCATCAAAAATGTAATATATCATGACCAAATAAGTTTAATCCCAGGTTTACAAGGGTAACTCAACATATACAAATCAATAAATGTATTTCACTTAACCCATAAACAGAAGCAAGAACAAAATCCATGATTGTTATCAATAGATGGAGAAAAGTTTTTGACAAAATTCAATACCTATTCATGGTTTAAAAAAATAAGCTGTATAAAATAGGTATAGGAAGATCTTACCTAGATCTGATAAACCCTAACTCTAATCCTAACCCTAACCCTAACCCTAACTCTAACCTAAACCTAACCTAACATTTATGACCAACCAATGGCCAACATTATATTCATTAAATGGAGAAAACCTGAAAGATTTCCCTCTAAAATCAGGAACAATATAAGGATGTCTACTATTATCACTTTTGTTTAACAGAGCATTCAAAACTTTAGCATTCAGAGTAGCCAGGAAAGAGAAACAAATAGGTTAATGTGGAAGAGGGATATAGCTCAGTGGCATAGCACCTGCCTGGCAAGCACAGGGTTGTGAGTTTGATTCCTGGTACAAAAAAAAAAAGTTAATGTAGGAAAGGAAGAAGTCAAATTATCATTATTTGCAAATGACATGATCCTTTACACAAAAGACCCAAAAAATTCCACCAAGAGATTCCTAGAATTAATAACCAAATACAACATTGTAGCAGCATTCAAAATCCCCAAACAAAAATCAGTAGCATTCCTAAACACTGATAATGAACTCACTGACAAATAGACTAAGAAAACAATGTCATTAAATGGCATCAAGAAAAATTAAATACCTAGGAATTCACCTAAGCAAAGAAGTGAAAGACATCTACAACAAAAATCATAGTACTCTGAAAAATGAGATTGAAGAGGACATTAGAAAATGGAAAGATATCCCCTGGCCTTTGATTGGCAGAAACAGTATTATCACAGTGGCCATGTTTCCAAAACTGATACATAGATTTAATGCAGTCTCAATCAAAATACCTACAGTGTTTCTTGTGGAGCTAGAGAAAACAATCCTAAAATTTACATGGGAGCAGAAGAGACTCAGAATAGCCAAAGCAATCCTGGGCAACCAAAAGAAAGCAAGGAGCATCCTAATACCTGACTTCAAATTATAGTTCCAAGTTACAGTGATGCAAACAGCATGGAACTGACACAGAAGCAGACATCTGAATCAATAACACTGATTAGAAGATGCAAAAACAGTCCCAGACACAATCTGTTGTTTGATCTTTGATAAAAGAGCCAAAAGCATATGTTGGAGGAAAGATGGCATCTTTAGCAAATGGTACTGGGAAAACTAGCTGTCCATATGCAGAAGATTAAAACTTGTTCCATACTTTTCACCACATACTAAACTAAAATCAAAATGGATCAAAAATATAAATATTCAAACAGGAACACTTAACTTACTGGAAGATAAAAGAGGTAAAATTCTTGAAGTCATAGATATAGGCAAGGAATTTCTGAACAGAAATTCAACTGGACAAAAAAACCCAGGAAAAATCAATAATTCTGGTTATATCAAATTAAAATCTTCTGCCCAGCAAAGGAAACAATGAACAAAGTGAAAATACAATCTACACAATGGGAGAAAATTTGCCTCCTATTCTTCAGATAGAGGACTAATATCTAGACTATATAAAGAAATTAAATTCTCAAAATAAAAAATAAAAAATGGCCAAATGAAATGAATAAACACTTCTCAAAAGATAGATAAGAGAATAATAAACACATGAAAAAGTGTTCAGCATCTATTCCCATTATAAAAATGCAAATTAAAACAAAACGAATGCTATCTAAGCCATCTTAGGCTAGAAAGAATGGAAATTATCAAGAAATCAAATAATAACAAATAGTGGCATGGCTGCAGGGAAAAAGGAATTCTTCTATATTGCCAGTGAGAATATAAAATCATACAATTATCGTAAAAACCATTGTAAAAATCAAGAGTGGAGACTTCTAAAAACTAAAGTACAAATTCTATTTCACTCACCTATTTCCCTTCTAGGTACTTCTAGTACTAATAAAGAGCAAAATAAAAGATTTATAGAAGTATATAGGAAGATAGCTTCTTTGCAAATAAGAAGGGGACCCAGAAACCGAAAGTTGGGGAAGGAAAAGGGAATATGGAAACATTCGCGATGCTTCAGGTACATGGACCAGCTACCCACAATGGAACATAGTCATGTTGCAAACATAAACTTTAAAAAGTCATAATGATAATAAAAATGGAGAAAGGGGATCTAGAGATGGAGGGAGGATGTTGAGTGGAAAGGGAAATGGGAACACACACATCTTGATTTGTTAAGTACATGCACCTACTCCCTAAGGTGAATGTAAATATTATGTAATAGAAACATGTGCTACCATTGTGAGAGCTTTCATAACTCCCATCATTTGCATTCTTTTCTCTGCTCTTTTCTCTTTGACCCCCCCCCACACCTTAGTCTTGAAAACTTCACTTATTTTATGGACTATAGATTATAGCTTAGATGCTTAGTGAGCAGTTAGACTTTAAACAGTTAGAGAACCCTGGCTGAATCCCCAAAAGGCCTCCTCCTCTCCCTTAACTGGCCATAAAAACTATGAAAAGAGGAACAAATGGTTTTATCTCAAGGTGACCAAACTGCTTTGTGCCCGTATGCTGGGTGTCAATGAACCAGATGAGTAAGAATGTCTTGCAACATTCCAAAGCAATGATAGTGCTGTAAAAAGTGGAATCCATGGTAACCCCTTAACCTTGTGAACTCCTACGTGGGTATATAAGGAAACAGAAAAAAGGAATTGAGGTCAGCAGCTTCAACTGCCTGAATTAACTGCTGGCTGCTGCAGCTCCAAATAAAGCTCACTTGTTTCTCGACTCTCTGTTTTCCATGGGCAACTTTCTCAAGTGTGCCATTACACCATAATTAAAAATAAGGAGTTCATTTTATAATTTTAAGGAGTTTCCTACTGTATGAAGATGGAAAATACAACATCTTCAACTAAAAAAATAACAAACAGAGCAAAAGAAAAGATTAGAGGCTTAAAGATACAGCAATATAATCTGTTCAAATGAAGCATAAAGACAAAACACTTCTTAAAGGAAGTGAACAGAGCATCAGTGTTTGTGGAATAATGCACCAGTTCCAGATGGATAAGTTCAGTTATGCATCAATTCCTGATGGATAAGGAGAAAAGTTGAAAATCAGTGAAAAGCAATAGTTGAAAATTTCTCAAATTTGAAAACTGACATAAACATATGAACAGAAGCCTGAAGAAATTCAAGGAAAGAAACAAAATCACACCAAGTACAAAGACAAAATTTCTAAAAAGTGAAAGAGAAAACTTACCAATATCTCCTTTATGTACAAAGTAATAAACGTAAGAGTTACAGTAGAAGTATCATCTGAAAGTTTACAAGTAGAAAGCAGTTAGAACCAATATGTTTTAGAATTGAAAGAAAATACCAAACTAGAATTCTGTATCCAGTAAAAGGGTATTTTTAAAATGAAGGTGAAAAAACAAAATAGGCAATTGAAAGGTGCCAGAGTTTATTGCCAGTTGAATTGTATTATAAGAAATATTAACAGAGACATTTCGAACAAGAAGAAAAATTTTTAAAGAGAAAATGGACACAGAAAAGAGAAACAAAAAGCAAAAGAGAAAAACAAACAACAACAACAACAAATCCAATACGATAACATTATAGGTTTACAAAATGAGATGATTGGAATTTGACAGTAAGTGTAATATTGCATATCATTATTTTCAAAGGGGTTGTTCAGATTAATAGATATAGACATGTAAAATTGATCTAATCATATGAGTATTAACTGTTCTTTTTCAATAGCTAATGCATTTAGTAATATAGTCATTTTAACTATCCTATGTATACCTATTTATAAATTTATGTCTTTTTCCTTTTCCCCTTCCTTCTTTCCTCCTTTCCCCTTAGAATACCTCTTGTTGTCTTTAAAATAACTGCCCATATCATCAGGCCTAATATAATCAAATGAAATAGTTCAGAATAAAACCAATAAAAAATAAAACAATGGTCACAGAAAAGAGAAACAAAAAGCTAAAGGGACCAACAAACAACCACAACAACAAAAAAAAAAAAAAAAAAAAAAAAAAAAAAAAAAAAAAAAAAAAAAAAAAAAAAAGAGAAAAAGA
>RJWM01043506.1:0-13772 GCA_004363535.1 Dasyprocta punctata | reverse complement strand
CAACCACTGCTGAAATCAGTGTGGAGAGTCCTCACAAAGCTATGATTAGAGCTCTTATTCAACCCAGCTATTCCCTTTCTGGGCATTTTCCCAGAAGAATTAAAAACATCATACCACAGGGATATACATGCACCTGTGTTTATAGCAGCACAATTTTTAATAGCTAAATCTTGGAAACAAACCAAATGCCCATCAACCAGGGAATGGATAAAAAAAGATGTGTTTTTTTTTATATAGTGGAGTACTATTCAGTATAAAGAAGGATAAACTTAAGACTTTTATAGGTAAATGGAAGCAACTTGAGAGCATACTCATAAGTGAAATAAATCAGACCCACATGTGTAAACATTATATAGTCTCACTAGTGTGAGAAGCTGAACAAGTAAATAGGACCCAAAATGTACTGTAGATGTTGTGAATTGGGAAGAAACTGTTCAAAAGAGAAACTGATGGAGGGGAAGGGAAAGGAAGAAAAGGAAAAAGAAAAAAGTTTATAAAAAAGATAACTAAGACAGACATACTGCTTGCTTCTCTTAGTTGATTGGAAAGAAAGGTTTGCACTAATATTGCTTGAACAATATCTCATGTCCAGATCTTATGCGCTGAGTAACTATTCTGAAGACAACAATATGAAATGTATTAATTATTGTTACTCTCCTATTATCTTGTTTTGAAATTCTTTTTTCTTTTTTATAATAAAAATACTTTATAATAAAGTCTCTGCCTACACCTATGTCTTCAAAATTTCTACCTATTCTTTCTTCCAGTAGATTTAGTGTTTCTATTTTAATGTTTAGATCTTTGATCCATTTTGATTTTAGTTTAGTGCATGGGATTAGACATGGGTCTAGTTTTACTCTTTAACATGTACAGAGCCAGTTCTCCCAGCATCATATATTAAAGAGGCTATGTTTCTTCCAGTGAATATGTTTGACCCCTTTGTCAAAGATAAAGTGGCCAAGTGTGTTTGGAGTTGTTTCTGCACCTTCTAATCTGTTCCACTGACCCTCAGGTCTGTTTTTTTTTTTTTTAAATCACATTAGATTTGTAGTATAATTTTAAGTCAGGGATTGTAATGCCCCCTGCCTTGCCTTTGTTGTCTAGAATTGTTTTTGCTATTCTACATCTTTTCTGGTTCCAAATGAGTTTTAGGAATGTTTTCTCTAGTTCTGTAAGGTATGCTAATGGTATTTTGATTATGATTGCATTAAATCTGTATAACAATTTTGAGAGTATGGCCATTTTCACTATGTTGGTGTTTCCTATCCATGAGCAAGGTATGTCTTTCCATTCTCTGAGATCCTCTTTAATCTTCTTTTTCATACTACTAAAATTTTCAATTAGAAACATCATACCACAGCAATTGTGCACCCATGTTTATAACTACACAATTTGTGTTAGCTAAATCTTGGAAACAACACACATGCCCATCAACCAAGGAATGGATAAAAAAGATGTGGTATTTTTATACAATTGAGTACTACTCATTCATAAAAAATGATAAACTTGAGACATTTATAGGTAAATAGATGCAACTTGGTACCACACTCATAAGTGAAAAAATCAGACTCATGTGTAAATATCATATTTTTTCCCTGGTGTGAGAAACTGAAAGAGTAAATAAGGACCAAAATGTGCAATAGATATTGTGAAATGGGAAGAAATTGTTCAAAAGGAAAGAGGAACTAGGGTTGGGGAAAGGAGAAAGGAAGGAAGAGAAATGGAAAAAAATACAAGACAATTATACTACTAATTTCTCTTAGTTCATTGAAAAAAAAGTTTTGTGCTAATACATTTGGAGAATTTTTAATGCCCATATCTTCTATTCTGAGTGACTACTTCGAAGATAACAATAAGCAGTATATTAGCTATTGTTATTCTCCTATTATTATTTTTTTTATTTAAGCAAAGAAAAAAACAGAAAAAAGACATAAAACAAAGACAACAAGCAAAAGAGACAAACAAATGACTAGAGTAAATACACAACAGTAACATTGCAGGTTTACAAAATCGGATGATAGAAACTTGACAATGGTTGCAATATTGCATATCGTTATCTTTAAAATGGTTACTTACATTAACAGATATAGACATATAAATTTGATCTAATCATATGAGTATTAATTGTTCTTTCTCAATAACGAATAGTTTCAGCAGTGTGTTCATTTTAGTTATCTTACATATACATATATACAGGTTTATATCTTTTCCTCTTCCCTTTTCTCTTTCTGCCTTTTCCCTTCCCAGTTACTTTTGCTCTTTGAGCTGTTTTTTACCCTTACATAGTAATTATTATAGATTTGGATCATATATACTTTTCCATTTCTTACACGAGGGAGTCAATACGGTATTTACACATGTGGGTTTGATTTATCTCACTTATGAGTATGGTCTCAAGTCGTGACCATTTACTTATAAAAGTCTTGTCTTAGTTACTTTTTGCTCGTTGTCGAGACAAAATACCTGACGCCCAAAGTTAGGGAAGGAAAGGTTTATTCTTACAGTTTCTCGGGAGTTTCAGTCCATAAAGTGGGCTCCAAGGCAGCATGGGATGATGGGGCTACAGTTCATGGCGGCTGCAAGCTGCAAGCCGTAATCCGCGCTGGCGAGAGAGAGGGCGGAAGCCGGGAAGCACACAACAGGAAGACCCACCTTCCCTTACGCTGTATCTCAGCTCCACCCCTGGGCGGGTGTAGCAGTCATGTCATTAATCCTGGCGCTAGACAACAAACTGATCACAAGCATCAGACTCAGCCCCATCAAAAGTATGAGGACTTGGGGGTACATAGCATATCCTATACAAGTCTCAATGCAATCTTTCTTAATAGCTGAGTAGTACTGCATTGTATAAAAATACCACATCTTTTTTTATCCATTCTTTGATTGATGGGCACTTGGGTTGTTTCCAAGATCTGGCTATTACAAATTGGGTTGCTATAAACATGGGTGCACAGATATCACTGTGGTATGATGTTTTCAATTCTTCTGGGAAAATGCCCAGAAGAGGGATAGCTGGGTTGAATGGGATCTCTAATCCTAGCTTCTTGAAGAATCTCCACACCGACTTCCACAGTGGCTGCACCAGTCTACACTCCCACCAACAGTGGAGAAGAGTTCCTTTTTCCCCACAGCCCCTCCAGCTTCTCCTATTATTTTGTCATGAGATTTTTTTTTTCCCATAACACACTTTATCAGATGGAAATCACTTAACAGAGAGACCTCCTAAAATGCTGTGCCAGTAACTGGGTTTTCTTTCGGGGACAATCACCCAGTGCTCTTGTTCCTTCCTCTTCTTGGCTTGACTTCCAGGCTGATTTCACTGCTTTTTGGCACCTTGAGCAGAGAATCAGTGGAGAAATCAGAAGGGTTGAAATTTATGACAGGGTGCCATTGTGGTGTTCAGAAAAGGACAGTCACAGACCTGCTTTGGAGAAAGTGAGATACGGTGGCATTTGCTTGGAATTTGGAAAACAACCTGTAAAGAGGCAGCCACATTCTGAAGTCCAGTTACAAACTCTTAAAATACCTTGTACTTTTTATTCACCGTATTCATGACAATAGTCATTAAATTATTTTTGTAGTCATTTAGTATTATTTCCTCTAGGTACTGTAAATGCTATGAAAAAGCTCACAATTCCATAAACGCACATCTGCATCTCTAGAACCCAGCGTAAGGTACATGCTCAATGTAGATGAAGAATGAATGACTCTCTGGGGTAATGAGGGCAGGGTGCTCATGCAGGTAACAGTTATGTGGATTCGTTCATTGACCTGAAATGTTTTGTCTGCTGTCCACACCAGCAGGGCTCATTCTCTAGTGTCCACTTTATCCCCTACCTCTGCAGAGCATTCTCAATTCATCATGCGCCATGTTGTTTAGTGCTCATCAGTCTGTGAAAGTTGGCCTCATTGATTTTCCATGAAATTTTTTGGATGGTCAAAGATTATGTCTTGTTTGTGATTTCTGGGATACTTCTTTTCTGTTGCCTTTTCTGTTAACTATCAAATACTTCTCCTGTCAATCATCTTCCCTTAAAATTCTTCAAAGATCTGTTCTGGGCCACGTCTTTACCAGTTGGGCCAGTTGTAAATTGTCTTTTTCCCTTCTGAGCTCACATAGTCTTTATTGCTACCAATCTGAGGACACTTCCTTTCCCTTGTGTGGTGGTCTCGTTCCTCTTTAAGCTTTTTGACTCCTTCCTAACAGCCGCACATTGATTCTCTTAGTGATTTGCATACCTTAAGCGCACAATAAATGCTTTTTATGCAGTTAACATAAATGTTGTGGGTGTCAGAAAATCCACAAATATGTCAGGATGACATGTTATTATATAAGGTTTAAAAATAGGTGGATTTTTCTTTTTTTTTTTTTTTTTTCCCAGCACCAGGAATCGAACTCTCAAGCTCACACCTGCCAATTAGGCGCTTAAGCCACTAAGCCAAACTCCCGGCTCTAGTTTTTTGAGGCAGGGTCGCACTATGTAGCTCAGGTTGGCCTTGTACTCGCATTGTAGCCCAAGCCGGCCTTGAACTCACAACACTCTGCCTACCTCAGCCTCCCGAGTGCTGGGAAGATGCATTTCTAAAATTTTTTGAAGTGACTCAAATTCAGTACTTTATACTTGAAGAAGAGGCAGAGGAAGAAGAGGGATGCTAGCAGGAGAAATACACCTGAGAAGTGTCTTATGTAGATAAATTGAGATCAAGGAAGGTCCAGCCTGGACAGGGTAAGACTTCTCCATGAATTTCCTTTGCTTCCCTCATATCTAGTGGGGCTACTATAGGCCACAGTTGGGTGACAGCGGTCCTCCTCCGGCAAAGTCATGTGGTCCCATTTTGGGGAAATTTTCCCCAGAACCTGAGAGCACTCAGATTGGTGGCCAGCATGGCCTTCTTTATGTCCCTAGACCTGGCATTTTGTCTGAAACCAGAATTTATAGTGCCAGCAATTCATATTAAATGAGGTCATTTCCTCTATAAAGTGAGAGCACTTTCCTGATCACTCTTTAATCAAAACAGATGTATGTTGAAGCAGCCTCGAACAGGATATGGAAAATTTATCAAACAATTAAATGTGGGTTGAAAGGGAGATCTCTCCTGGCTCCACTGAGCTGTGGGTACTATTTAAAAATAGCACATTGATACTGCACTCTTAGTTTTGTTTGCATGGTTTCTCTTTTTCTTTTGTATGTGCTTTTTTCTTTTGTACATGTTTGCAGTACATAGTGTTTACATTCTTTGTATGCAGCAGGTACATGCACATATAACATCTTGATTCTTTTATATCCCTCCTCCTCTCTTCATCTTGTGATCCTCTTCCCTTTGGGCAAGGTCTATCTCCCTACTTCTTAGTATCTATCTTTTATTTTGCTATTTATTTATACTTTTGATTTGTCATGTAAGAGAAACAATGTGATATTTAAGCTTGTGTGTTTGATTTATTTCACTTAACATATTGTTTTGAGGTATATTCATTTTTTCATGAGAGCTCTATTTTATCTTTATGGCAGTGTAGTACTCCATTGTGTGTCAATATCGCATTTTCTTTATCCATTCATTTGCTGATGGACACATAAGCTGTTTCCAAGGTTTAGCCATTAGGAATTGTGCTGCTATAAACATGGGTATGTGTGTATCACTGTGATATGATGTATTTAAATCTTTCAGGGTGACACCTAGAAGGAGAATATCTGGGTTGAATGGAATTTGTAGTTTTGGGTTTTTGAGGAATCTCTGTACTCTTTTTTCCATAGTGCTTGTATTAGGTTACATTCTCACCAATAGTGTGGATCACCTGTTCCCTACAGACTCTCTAGCATTTGTTACTATTTGATTTCTTGATGATGGCCATTCTTTCTGGAACATGATGGAATCTCAGTGTTGTTTTAATTTGCATTTCTGTCATGGTCAGTGATGTTCAGTATTTCTTCATATATTTATTGGCCATTTGCACTTCTATTAATTTCATTTGCCTATTTTGTGATGTTATACTCTTAAAATACAGCTAACTGCTAGAAGTTGCTGCCTAATTCTAGAAAGCAGCTGTTGGATTTCACAGAGATTCTGCATGTGTAAAAAGTGGAGGTGGATGTGGCATGGGTTTCTCTCCTGCGAGAGGGTGTCCTGTCTGTGCTGCGCTCTGCAGGACTCTGGCCTGGCTCTCCTGGTCTCCCCGTGTAGATCCACGTCTCCTAGCAGAGCCACTTCTTCTGTGGTAGAGTTCTAGAAACACAGAGAGCATTTGCCTTGCCTCAAAACTCGGCTTATCTTGGGTAAACTTAATTCAATGATGCAGTTACTAATTAAGGCATAAAACAGTGCTAACTTGCTACCAAGATGGATTCAAAGATACACAAATAAAGCAAAGTGGTGAAGCAGAGAATTTATTAGAAGAATTATAGAATTAGAAGGGATTTAGGGATTAGCTATTACAAAACTCTCATTATCATGATGGTAGGGTAGGGAGAGAGGTAAAAGAATTAACATTTACTATAAGAAGGTTACGTTTCAGGCATGCATACTGTGTTATTTACTCCTCCCAAGACTCTATGTAATGAAAGGTGGAAGTAACATCTGTCTGTCTGTCTACTATCTATTTAAATTGAGGCCTTGTACTGAGGCCTTTAAGTAAATTGAATTCTCACAAAATCCCTGTTACTCAGATGAGAGGTTCTTCATTTAAGAGAAGAGGAAAGGGAAGCTCAGAGACATTACATGCCATTGCTGGAAAGTGATTGAATGGGATTTGAGTCAACTTGTTCATGATCAAAGCTCTTGCTCCTTTCTAACCCCCATATTTCCTCGAAACTTTCACGAAGGTGCGGACAGAGGATGTTTCAGCGGAGCCTTCCGATCCTCATTGCAAGAGCCGATCTCACAGTGAACGTGCCTGAAACTGGAGAATGGAGAAGGAGACTCTGGCCTCTGCTAGACACCTCCCCAAACTGCATTCCCTCAAACAGCAACTTTAGTTCCAAATGCTTGATAGGAATGAATTCCTGAGATGAGAAAACATAATCATTTCAATTGCCTCCAAAATTCTCCTCTGTGATTCAGGAGATTTTAATCCATTCTCTTCTGGAGAGTTGGTGCTATCAGAAATTGTCTAGCTTTCCACTCTATCCCATTTTTCCCTTGGATCCCTGGTGTCTACCTGGGATCCCTCAGGCTGAAGATGGAACAATTTATTCTTTCTTTAGAGCTTCTGGAAAAGAAGCTATCAATATTTTCTGAACAACATCCATTGCATATTTGGAGGTAATCACCTTCTTTTAATATGGACATTTTCCTTAGGGTCAGTTCTTTTGGAATGAGGAAACCCAGTACCACAAACTTCAGACATGTAAGGTGTGATGAAAATATATGATGAATGTTTAATTAAAAAATTATTACAGTAAAACACACGCGGCCATTAAAAATCCTCCAAATACTCCCCTCCACTTTGGACACACTTATTCCATCATTTTTGCCAATTTCTGAAGCACTTCTGGATGTCCTCATTGCGTGTCTTTAGTTGTATTGTTGTGACCGCCTGGATTCATGGTCATTTTGACTTTGGGAAAGATCCAGAAGTCACATGTACCAGATCTGGTGAATAAGGTAGGTGAAGACACACTGTAATGTTTGTGTTTGACAGAAATGGTTGTAAGTGGTGATCAGTGTAATGTGATTAAAAAAAACAATGAAGTTTAAATTAAATACATTATTATAGTAAAATAATTTAGTTGCCATTATTGCTATTAATCCCCCTCAAAATAATTAATTCCTGCCATCTCACTTTGAAGACACTTACTGCATAGTCCTTGGTAATATGCCTTTTCTGTAAAAAGGTTTTTTTTTTTTTTTTGTACTGGGGATAGAACTCACAACCTTGCACTTGCCAGGCAGGTGTTTAGGCCATTAAACTAAATCCCCAGCCCTATTTTTTGAGACAGGATCTCACTATGCAGTTCAGGGTGGCCTTGAACTCACTTTGTAGCCCAGGCTGGTCTCGAACTCACAATGATCCCCCTGCCTCAGCCTCCAGAGTGCTGGAATTAAAGGTGTATGCCACCACACCTGGTGTTATAAAAAGTCTTTTAAAAAATTTAAGCATTCACCATAGTATTCCATCACCCCTTTTGTTTGTTGTGGGCTCTAGGTCTTCAACTGGACTTGCGGGGGACATTGTTCTGGAATTCAGGGCCTCAGCTAGATTCTTTGGGTCTCTAGTGTGTGGACAGATTTCCTGCACTCTTCTACATTTGACTTTTTGGGTGAATATTATAAAATAATCCTATAAATTATGTGTCCTGTATTAAATCTATTCCCTTTCAAAGCTTGACTACAACAATGCATCATCACAATTTAAAGGACAATTCAAATTCAGAAATCTGAATAGCTGGGTGCCTTAACATGCTGATTATTGAGCTAAGACTGGGAAAAAGAATGAGACACGATTCCTGATACTGGAGGTTCACAGCTTGGAGAGTGTATGAGTTTGATCCTGTGTCCCCCCAAGGCTTCATGTAATCTGGATGGGGCTGAGTCTGGCATTCGTGATTGGTTTGTTGTCTAGCACTGGGACTGGCGATGTGAGTGCTGTACCTGCTCAGGGGTGGAGCCAACATACAATGTAAGGGTGAGATGAAGGTGCATCTTCCTCTCTCTCACAGTTGCCTTGCTATTTGGTGGCTGTCATTAATGGTGGCCCTGCCATGCCACGCTGCCATGGAGCCAACTGAGTATGGATTGAAACCCCTGAGAACTGTAAGAAATAAACCTTTCATTCCCTAATTTTGGGCATCAGGTACTTTGTCTCAGCAATGAATGAAAAGTAACTAAGACAGAGAGAAATAGGTAAACCATAAGGCTTACATTAAGTGCCATCATAGAAGCAGGTTCAGATGCTACTCAGATGAGGAATTAAAATTTGTAAGGAGTAAGAGAAAGGACAGGAAGACTGCAAAGAATGCATTTGGTGCAGGACTCTCAAGATAAGATGATGAAGGACAGGCACACCAGGCAGAGGCATGAACAAAGACAAAGAAGAACAAGGAAATTGGGGTAAAGATTTGGAGGCATTAACACGGGATGAGTGAAGAAGGGAAGCGTAGTGGAGAGGAGCTGAAATTGAGGCTATATCATCCTGTAGTGGACATTTAGACCTTACTAAGGAGGTTGAGCTTTTTTCTGCATACCTTGAGGACTGATTGAAAAACTTTAAGGATGTGATCTACATGTTCAGTAGGAGAGAATGGAGGTGAGATGAACAAAAGACAAGCAGATTGGTTAAGGACTCTTGCAAATATCTAAAGAAGAGGCAGTGAGAGCCTAAGGTAAGGGCTTTGCAGAGCAAATGGAGGAGCACATTTTAGTTTTAGTAGAATCAGGATTGGCTACCTAATTTGTGAGGTCAAGTGCAAACCAAAATTGATGAGCCAGTCACTTAACCAATTAAGATTACTTTAAAGACAGTAACTACAATACATTAAATCAACCATGGGGTAAGCATGGGGGCCCTTGTGAGTGCACAAGTCTTGTCCCTGTGAATTTGGTCCTGGGTAGAAAAATACTGTTGTAGCCAGGGTTTACAGGGGAATAGATTTAATACAGGGTATATAACTTACAGGATTATTTTACAACATTTAGCCAAAGATCCAAATGCAAAAGAGTGTGGATGATCTTTCCACACACTAGAGACCCAAAGAAACCAACCGAGGCCCTGGATCCTGGGACAACATCCTGCACATGTCCAGGTAAAGATTACAATGTGTCATACAAGTCTGTATCAAGGATCTGCACTGGGAAGGCCTGAAGTTCAGTGGTGGAAGATAGAAAGTCTGCACAAGCAGGACAAAGTATTTGCTCCAGCAGGCTGAGGGATCTGCACTGGGGCCAGAAAGTGACACTTAATGTAAGGACCTGAGCTCCCCCAAAGAGAACTGCAGCCATCCTCAGTGACAGCGAGAACCCAAGCTCCTCTGACGAAAACGACTGAGTTCATATCAGGAAAACCTGTGTTAAGCTTCTCTAGGAGAATTAACAGCACCATTTTCCCCTCCAGTTCTCTTTTTATGCTGTTGGCAGCAGTTCTCTGGTGGGCCATCCCCCCTCAGAATCATGCTGATTCAGTTCAGCTGAGTGTTGCAAGTTGACCATTGATTTATTCACCATAAATACTTTATTTACTTTCAAGTTCATTGTGATCACAGTTGGAAAGACTTTAAAATTTGAGTACATATTTTGGGATGTCCATTTCCCAGATAATTTCTTTATGTCTATCCTGCCATTTGTTTAGGTTTTTATCTGTGGAATCTTTTTAAACTTGTAATGCCATGAAGTAAGTTCAAACAAATGCTTTAAAGATAGGTTGTCCACTCTTCAACAGGTGTTATGGTTTGTGTCTGGATATTGCCCACAAAGAATCATACGGTCATGGGGGTGGGCTTTTCAGGGGAGACTGAATCTAGAGTTTATGATTGTTCATTGTTTAGTGCTGGGTATGAGTACTACACCTGCCCTATGGTGAGTAGCCTGCGTACAATACAAGGGAGGAAAAGAGGCTTGCCCTTCTTCTTTTCACTCTCCTTGCTTTGGCTGTCTTCCACTGCAATGAACGGTCGGCCCTCTGCCATGCCACCCTGCCTTGGAACCAGTTGATTATGGACTGAAACCTCTTCAAATCATGAGCCAAAGAAACCTCTCCACCTTTAAACTTTGAGAATCGGATATTGTGTCCTAGAGAACAAGAGAAAGGTTACTAAGACAAGAGATTTCATGCAGAAAAGGTGTTCTCCAAGTCACAAAGCAGAGTGGAGTTTTTTATGGAGAATGCTAAAGAAGGAAGAATAAGAAAATAGAATAACTTTAAAGTAGCACTTTACAATAAGGTGATATTCTAATCTGGAGAAGGTAGTAGAGAAGGACTTTATTGTATTTATATTAGTCAGTCTTGTCTTGGTAATGTTGTATAATGAATCATCCATAAACTCAGGAAGACACAACAAATTTTATTTTCATGTTTGTGAATCTACAAGGGAGTTGTGGTTTAGTGGATCTAAAGTGGGCTCAGGTGGGTGACTCCACAATACTTTGAGGGTTGGGTGGTCTTAGGTCCTGAATGTGAGTTGGGTTTAGGCCTGAAAAATGTGTGTTTTTCCTGGGGTCTTATGCTCATGAGGCATTGTCGGCACTGAATGTTTTTTCCTCACCACTGTCACTTATAGGTAGGAGGCCAAGCCACCACGGTGGAAGCATGGTTAAGACCTGTGTTTTCATCATATCTGTTTTGCTAATGGTTTGCTGAGAAGGTGCAAGAGTTACATGATCTTTTTAGGTTTCTCCAAGTCATGGCCCTACGGTGACCTCAGGTAAAAAATCTCTCAGGGCAAATGCTTCTTCCTATTTTCAGTCTAGACAAGGAGGATCTTCTCTTGGCCTTGTTCTTAGGGTACCTGAGGTTTTCAAGATGCAAAAATGAAAAAGTCATACTTTATTATTAATTTGCTGGCTTTTGTTTTCCCAATAAAATAACTCAATATTATTTATAGGTGCAGTTTTAAATGTTCACTTTGATTTGATAGTTTTAAGTTTTTGAAAAATTTTTTAAAGATTTGGAGGAATTTTTGGGGAGATATTTAATGTTTTCCTTTATGATTTAAAATAAGTTTTTCAGAAACTTCTTTCCAATCAAGAAGCAGCTCTAGTCTTTGTGAGTATAGTTTTGGTTTGCAATTACAGTAAAAGCTCGGATTGGGAGTAACTTGTCCTGCAAGTATTCCACAAGACAAGCAAACATTTCCAACAAATTTTAAATTGATAAGCAAGCTATATCTTGCAATATGAGTGGTACTTGATGCTGAATGTCACATGATCACAACTGAGTCAGTGGTTCCACCCCCCTCTCTCGCTGCTGTTGTGTTGTGAGTACGGTTGTGATTGTGGGTGACCATCTTCCAACAAGAAGAGGTTATGGAGGAGATTGCATCTGCAGAGAAGAAGGAAAAAAGGGCAGGGGCCTTACTTCAAATGAGATTATGGAGGTGTATGAAATGTGGGAAACAGTGCAAAATTTTGTAGAAAACATCACCTGAATAAGGCTGCAGCAGTGCCAGCCATGAATCTGACCACAATGCAATGTCATATTTCTATAAAATCCTCAAAAAGAGGTAAAACAAGTGCCATTGGCCAGGTTCCTTGTAAATTTGCATGAAAAGAAAAAGATTCCATTGAGCTAACGATAGAAGTGATTCCATTAGTGATAGAGATAGTGGTTCTCTACAGTGACATTTCTCTCTCTTGTCTCCACACCAGCCATGAAGATTTACAAAAGTAAATGCAGGGCAACTCTTAAAAATTTTTGTATTTTCTTTATTATTTTGTATCAAAAAATAATATATATTTTTTTGCATCACAGGGGATTGAACTCACAAGCTCGCACCTACCAGACAGGTGCTTAAGCTGCTGAGCCAAACTCCTGGCCCTAGTTTTTTGAGGCAGGGTCGCACTATGTAACTCAGGCTGGCCTTGCGCTTGTGTTGTAGCCCAAGCGGGCCTAGAATTCACAATGCTCCTCCTACCTCAGCTTCCCGAGTGCTGGGATTAAACACATGTGCCACCATGCCCGGCCGTATTAAAATATTTAAATCATTATTTATGAATATTTTTGGATTATGAAACAAATCACTTGAGTTTCCATTATTTCTTATGGGGGAATTTGCTTTGATATACAAGTGCTTTGGATTACAAGTATGTCTCTGGAATGAATTATGCTTGCAAACCAAGGTTTTACTGTACTTTGCAGTTAACAGGTATGATGCAAATAGAGACTGATACTGAATACTATAGGGTGAAGATGGTGTGCCAACTAGTCAATGTAGGAGAGACAAAATGGAGCTAGAAAATTGCTGTTTTGAAACCATCATCAATAATTAATTTAAGAAAAACTATCAGCGCATGTTAAAACTAGGAGGGGAAGTTTTATGAGGAATGGTATATATTCATTTAGTATCTTCTCACAAATTAGTTGTGAATTATAGAGGGAAAATGATAGGTTTTTGATGGAAAAAATTGTTGGGCACCATTCATACCAAGTGATCCAAGTCAATATTTCCAAAATTGTATCTCTCTGATGTAGTACATCGGGAAGACTACACCCCCATTTCTGTGATAGTCATCCCAAAGGACACACTTTAAATGGGAATATTTTAGGGAAGAGCTTACCTAGACTCTTTACAAACATCATTCATAAATGATAAAGAAAGGCTGAAGAACAGCTCTAAAATAAAGGAGACCAAGATACAGTGGTACTCCTATTCATGAAAACTTTTGCTTGCAAACAATTGGGCTCACAAACGAAAGTGCTTGGTAAATTTACGCTTTTGTTTGCAAACTCTGCACTGGATGACGAGTATAACCATGGCCATCTTTCCTGAATGAACATGAAAATGGTCATCTTTTCCAGAATCATAGAATAAATTAAGTTCATGAACCGAGGCACAATAATGAGAATAAAGGGTTTGAATCTGGATTGGTTCATGGACTAGAATAAACAATATAACTAAAAAAGCTGGTAAAATTTGAACATGGGCTGTGGGTTAATTACTAGAATTACTCCACAACATAGACTCCTGAATTTCACTAATTATATTGTTATGTAGGAGGACAACTTTTTAGAACTGCAGGAATATATTGCTTGCCACTCATATTCAAATGAGTTGGAAAAATTTTATTTGTAGAGCATGATGAAACTAACAGGACATAATTTTTATAGTGTGCACCATCTTGGACTC
>RJWM01043504.1:0-13776 GCA_004363535.1 Dasyprocta punctata | reverse complement strand
GCGCCTTCCTGATTTCATCAGCAAAGCAAAGAAAGCGACCAATAAAGTCTATGTCTAATAAAGTTGATTCCTAATTCTTCTTCCCCCACCTCTCTCTCTCTCACACACACACACCTTCACACCCAGGACGGGGACCCCCGCCGGCCTGGGGCCTCCTGCCTGCACGCCCTCTTCTGGGTGTTGCTTATGCAGAGTCCACAGGGCGCCTGATGATGTCACCTCAGGACACGAGGGGCCACAGCCTTTCTGCAAAACTTTTCAGGCGGGCATGGGAGAGTGAGCCAAACCACAGGGCAGTGAAGTGTGGGGCTCTGGTCGCCCCAGTTTCGGAGCTGACAGCAGTGAGGAGAGGAGGCTGAGCCTTTCACTGCAGGTGGCCCACACCGTTTGGAGCAACCACGCATCTCCAGGGGTGACGACAGTGCCTGTGCCACACTCGTGGGTCCACGCGGCCCCCACTTCCCTGGAGGGGAGCCTGGCCCTGACGGCTGTCTGTCCTGCCCGCTGTCCCCTTCGTGGTGTCTCCAGCCATCCGTGTCCTGGATTCCTCCTCCCTCCAGATGCACCTCTCAGAAGGGACTTTGTTCTGAGTGCTCTCTGCTCTTCGCTGTCCTGCACCCTTCCTCTCCTTTCTTCGGTTCCATGCTGTTATTTTTCCTCTTTGACCCCTGGATTTACTTACGCCCCTGGGGCTCTGGCTCCAGTATGTCCCCCTCATGCTCAGTACCTAGAATTCTGCCACAGCCCAGAGTTGCTCCTGCAGTGGCCCTCAAATCCAGCATCTCACACCTGCCCTGCCATCCAGCCCCAGGATCTTTTAAACTCCCTCTCATCCTCATTGACTCAGTATAAATAACGGGGACGTGGCTTTGTCTTGTGAGTCCCGGAGTTGTCTGAACCTTGTGCTTACTGATTTCTTATTTTGTTGCATAATGACAAGGGAGCACAATCTGCATATATTGATTATTTGGCATTGATTGAAGCTTCTTTTGTTCTGGGAAGGTTGAAATGAGTATTTTCTTTCATTTAACTTTATTCAATGTATAACTGACTAATGGACTCACCTATCCAAGTTGTTCCAAACATACTTAAAAGTTTCCCAATACCTGATTTAAAGATTAGTTTTTAAATTTTAAATTAGTTTAAATTAAATAAAAGTTTAAAATTCAGTGGCATCAGCCACGTGCCACGCCGGAGTTGCGTGTGGCTTCCACACTGGACAGCGTGGCGCGACCTCACTGCCGGCAGACGCCCATCCGCTGCTCAGGTTGGCCTCTGCCTGGAGACGTCTCTCTCAGAGGCACTTTGGCATCTCCTGCTCGGCCGCGGTGTGAGGCCTCGTGTGGGGCTGTGCTCACCCCGCCCTCTGTGTTCCTCCTCTCAGGCTCCCGCCGCGTGCGGAATGACTTGGTCCTCCGCGTCGCGCCCTCTCTGTCGCCATCTGCACCCCCCGAGGTCCCCAGCACTCTGACCGCTGCTTCGCTCTCCCTGCACCCTCTCGCCATTTGCTCCCTCTCTCCTGCTCTGGATTTGAGCAGTGAGCGCTTGTTGCTGACTCTTCCTTGTTCTTGTTTTAGGTTTCCTGAGAAGAGGCTCTGCCGAGCCTCTGCCAAGCCCCCGTGGAGTGCAATGCTTTCTGGGAAAGTCACCTTCAGCGACTCAGTGTATCAAGTTCCTAAAGCCACTGGCGACATTCGATGTCTGGCAGCTGGGCTGCGCAGCACACAGCTGGTGAGGAGGGAAGGTGGCGTAACCGTCTGACCAGGGCCATCAGACAGCTTCCTTCGGGTTCACACCAGCAACCCTTCACTAGTGCACCTCGCACACCCCCTGAACGGTGGGCAGGGGCGTCATCAAGGAGTACGGAGCCCCTGACCTGGACAGGAGCCGCCTTACTGGAAAAGAATTAAGGAGCCCAACTCGCGGGACTCAGACCTGGTGCAGGGCTAACTCCAGGGATACACCAGCAGGCGGCCAGATTACAGCCGCGCACAGATGTCACTGAGAGGGAGCGGATTTATGAGTCATTAATAGAATTTATATGGCCGACCTGACAAGTAACTCTGTGAAAGCACTAGAGCTTGGCGTGTATTTATGACAAAGACAAGTCAACAAAACCAACCTTTCACCCAGGACCTCGCCCGAGCCGGGAAACGTCTGCACCCGTGCCGTCCCAGACGGGAGCCCGCGTAGCCTTGGAGCCCTTGTCGGGGGCGGTGCCCAGGGAGATGCACCCCACGTGTGACGTGCATGCCGGATTTGGGGGACTGGGTGTGACAGGAGAGCACAGAACAGCTCGGGAGGGTTTGGGTATTGGCTGTGTACCGATGTAACTTTGCGAAGTATTAGGTTAAAAAAACGCCATTAAAATTACTTTTACCTGTTTATTTTTAATAATTATACTTCTAGAGTTCATCTTTATGAGTGACTGAGCACATATCACTCGTTTAAACACTCATGTTCTCCATCACTCGTTGATCTCCTGGAGCAGGGTAGAAGAGGGGTCACTAGAGACCACGAAGGGAGGGGAAGACCAGGCAGAGAGGTCAAAGGAACCCCTTGCCGCACCCACACAGTGGGGTGACCAGAGGACACAGTCGCGTACGACAGACGTCAAAGTAGCTAGAAAGAAGGATGCCAAAGGTTCATAACACAGAGAAACAAAAGCGTTTGAGGGGGTGGAGATGCTGGTTACCCTGATCTGCCTGCTAGACTGTGCACGTGTGTTGAATTACTGAACTGTATCCCATAATGCGGGCCAAATAGTATGTCAATTAAAATTTAGAATATTAACTTAATAGCAAGGAAATTAAACCGAGGTCATATTTTTGAGTCAAATGTGTGGCCTATGTTCTCACGAGCCCAGCAGCCAATAAAATAAGATGGAAGAACATTTCAGTCTCCTCCAAGTCAGGGTGCTATGGAGAAAAAGAAAGCAGGAAATGGGAGTGGGGCCCACGGATTGCCACTGTGCCCCTGGGGTTTTCATTCAGGAGGTGGCCCTGGCACAAGGGTGAGAGGAGCTGGTGTGTTAGCCAGGCTAAGGGGACACTGCGGCCGGGCCAGCCCATGAGCGCTAACAGAGTGGCCGATGGCTGGTGCCACCCCTGGAAACGCTGGGGCGCAGAGGACATCGACACCTCACCCCCTCAGAAGGCCGCTCTGTGTGCTCTGTGGGAGGGACTGCAGCCGGGCCAGGGTGCCAGCGAGCGGAGGAGCGGGGGCCTCCCGCGCAGCCCCGGCAGCTGGCAGACAGGTCCCACGGGCCTGGTCCGGGAGGAGGCATCTCACGACGGACTCAGTAGGACTCCTGCACACTGCACACGTGGGGGCGAAGGGCAGGGTTGGGGTGACTCCTGAATTCAGCCTACGGACTGGAAGGACATGACACTCCTGCGGGAAATGCAGAAGAGCGTGGTGAGAAGCAGTCCGCGGCAAAGTGGCAGGAAAGACTCACGGGCGTGAGGACACACTGCGCCCCTGTCACGGGGCACGCACACGTGCACACTCACACCACTCGCCATCACGGCTTGGGGACAAGGACCTCGCGTCTCCACTCGCAGGGGTAGGCGGGTGACATTTTGATTATGTTATTTGGAGATGCCACCAGTTCAGTGAAGACTGAAAAGTCACCCTGAGGTCCCAGGATTGGCAAAGATGGTGACTATTTGCAGCCGTGCAGGTGGGGACCATGGGGCTCGGCCCGAGGGAGGAGGGAGCTGGAAGAGGGGGTGCGGGTCCCGGGAGCACTGAGACATCAGAAGTCAGGGCTGGGCAACGTGTGGTCAAGTTTTCATTCGCAAGACACAAGCCACGTGGCTCTGTGAAGAATGGATAAGGAAGAGGATAAACTCCAGGCGAGCTGCTGCACTGCCTAGGGCTTTGCTGCAGATTTGAACCAGAGTGGATTGAAAGCAGGGAAGGACTGATTGGAGAGACTCTTCCAGGTAACATGTGCAAAAACTGCTACCCCGGGGAAGATGGCCTGGAGGCTGTGGGGCTGGGCGTTGCTGCCATTCCCTGAAGAGAGAAATGGGAGGGAGCGGGCTCTGAGGTCACAGCGCGCCTCAGCTCGGGGCCCCAAGACGTGGCTGTGCCCAGGAAGCACCCAGGTCGGGACTGGACCCCAGGCCCAGTGTTGGAGGCGGGGTCTGGATCCTGGAGTTGGAGGCTGTGGAGTAGATTGGTGCTCTGACTGTGCCAGTGAGTGACTTCCGCACAGAGTGAGTTGGGACCCTCTCCTCTCCTCCGCCCTCTCCCTGCTCCTTCACAGTGTGAGGGCAGAGCAGGAAGTCCTCCCAGAGCAGGAAGTCCTCCCAGAGCAGGAAGTCCTCCCAGATGCCGGCACCTTGACCTGGGACTTCCAGCCTCTAGCACTGTGAGCCAGACATCTCTGCTCGTTACACACTCCCAGTCTGGGGTGTGAAGTTGTGTGACAGGGACTAAGAAGGAGGAAGGGGCTACAGGAGGAAGCTGGGACAGCACGCTGACCAGAAGGTGAAATCTGAAAATGACACTGTGAAAACCACTTTTCACTCAAAATTCTTTTTCTTTAACTATCTTAACTAATTTTTATATACATACATAGATTTTCATTCAGTTTTTCACACAAGTGCAACAATACAACGGTTATATATGTGTGATTTATTTATTTCACTGATAAGTATATTTTCAAGGCACATCCGTTTAGGTATGAAAGTGTCTAATTTATCATTCTTTATAGATGAGTAATATTTCATTATATAGAAATTCTATATTCCATTATATAGAAAACCACATCTTTTTTGTCCATTCCTTAGTCGAGGGGCATTTAGGTTGTTTCCAAGATCTAGCTATTATAAACTGTGCTGCTATAAAAATGGGTGCACATGTATCACTGTGGTATGACGTTTTTAATTCTTTTGGGAAGATTCTCAGAAGGGGAATTTCTGGGTCAAATGGGACCTTCAATCCTAGCTTTTTGAGGAATCTCCACTCTGACTTCCACAGTGGTTGCACCAGCCTGCATTCCCACCAACAGTGGAGAAGAGTTCCTTTTTCCCCACAGCCTCTCCAACACTAGTTGTTGGTTAACTTCTTAATACTAGCCATTCTTTCTGGGGTGAGGTGGAATCTCAGTGTTGTTTTAATTTGTATCTCTCGAATGACCAGTGCTATTGAACATTTTTTCACATATTTATTTGCTGTTTGTACTTCTTCATCTGAAAAGTGTGTGTTCATCTCAGATGCCCATTTTTGGATTGGACTTTAAATCTGGGAGGACTGATTTTTTTTTTTTTTTTTTTTTTTTTTTTTTTTTTTTTTTTTTTTTTTTTTTTTTTTTTTTTTTTTTTTTTTTAGTTCTTTATATTCTTTATATGTCCTCGATAGTAATCCTTTATCTGAGGGACAGCAACAAACATTTTCTCCCACACTGTGGGTTGTCTTTTCACTCTGTTGGTGGCTTCTCTTGCCATGCAAAAGTTTTCCGGTAGAATGAGATCCCATTTGTTGATTCTTTGCGGTAGTTCCTACGCAATCTGGGTCTTATTCATAAAGTCTTTGCCTATCTCAATTTCATGCTTTTTACCTACTCTATCTTCCAGCAGATTTAATGTTTCTGCTTTAATATTAAGATCTTTAATCCATTCAGATTTTAGCTAGGTTTATGATGAAAGATATGGGTCCAATTTTAATCTCGGCATGTGTAGAGCCAGTTTTTCCAGCACCATTTATTAAAGAGGCTATCTTTCTTCCAGTGAATGTGTTTGGCACCTTTGTCAAAGATGAGGCAGTTTAGAGTGTCTGCAATTGTTTCTGGAAATTTTGCCTTATAAGATCAGCTCTAGAGACTGCAGGACGGAAAAAACAAAGGATGGAGAAAAACCAGCCAACCCTGTGTCCCTTGTGAGCAGGATTGGGGAGCAGGGTTTGGACAGGAGACCTGGGTGGAGGGAAAGGGTTTGGACATTCCTGGGGGCCATCTCGGTCCAGCCCCACACCCAGCCGTCGCCCCAGGACAGGAATCTTCCAACTCATCACACTCTGCGTCCTCTCCGTCCGCACAGAGCCTGTAGGCCCCGCAGCCTTCTCAGGACCCTTGGGAGGTCGCGGGTCCTCTCTGCCTCATCAGTGGGGCGCGATCAGACCCGGCGCTCACTGTCAAGGTCAGATGGGCTGGGGAGCAGGAAACTGCAGGAGCCCTGAGAAGCTCTTGAAGCAGTCAAAACTCAGTCCCTGCCGTCAGAACTCCGGCTGCAGTTTCCGAGGTGACCGCTGGCTTGTGGGATGAGGGCAGAAAGTCCACCCCTGGGTCCCAAGGCGGGTGGCAGGGAGCGATGCGGAAGGTGAGGGACCCGCGGGTCTGCCTCGCTGGGCAAGCCGCACACCTCTAGGAGGCTCCGAGCCCATTCCCATGGTCCCTCCCGGGGCGCCTGGTGGGCTCCATCGCCTCCCGTGCCGGGATCACCACGTCTGGGAAAGGAATGAGCTGGCCAGGCGGCGCCCTCAGTGCTCCTGTGCTCTCCACTTCCACCCCGGCTGGGCTCACCCGCACCGTCCTGCCGCGGGTGGGCTGCGGCACAGAGAAGCGGCAGCGTCCGTGCTTAGTGTCCTGCTGGGGCTGCAAGTCCCCATCCTCCGCCCCTCCATGCTCTCGGCCCCCTCACTCCACCTTCCGGCTCTGCTGCTGGGGAGCCCTCCTGGGGGCAGACGAGTTGGGTAGCTGTGGGACCCTGTTGCCCACCTGCGACAGCACGGCCTTTAAGCAAAGGGCGCCGCATGTTCAACTTGGAACAAAGCTCCCAACCACCAGCAGGAGAAGCAGGTTGGAGAAAGTAGCCCTGCTCAGCTCACACCCCGGGGCCTGTGATGGGTCAAGGAGGGAGGGGAGCTGAAGGCTGTGCAGCAAAACATTTAGTTTTTGAAAGCTAAAGTCCTTGGGGTGGGGGTGGGGCTCGGTGGCGGGGTCTAGCTAGTGTGCCTAAGAAGGCCCTGGGTTTGATCCCCGCACTGCAAACCAAATGTCACTTGGGATGTGCCCCCGTGTTCCTGGCCAATCCTCCTTCAGCGCCAGGCCGAGCTCCCTCTGTCCCTCTGTCCCGTGGAGCCAGCTCCCGCCATGGCCCAGGAGAGCAGGTGCTGCTGCCATGGTGGCGATTCCGGCCAGCACGTGAGGCAGGGCCAGATGGCGTCCCCGCTCCGTGTTTACTCTTGTACCTGGATGGATTAGTCAGCCAGAGGCCCAGCACAGCCTGAATGCCATCTGGCCAAGTGCGGATGCGGGCCGAAGGTGACAGGCCAGCCCCCCACACCTCGATGACCAGGGGACACCGCGGCCACCACGAGGAGTGGCTCTGCATGACGGCCCACCAGGACGCAGCCTCGAGTCCTCGTCGGCCAGGCTGCAGCCCCTCCCTGGACAGCTGTGGGTCCTGTCACTCAGGCTGCGGTTTGGGCTCCCACGTCCACCCTGAGGGCCTTCCTGGTCGGACCCTGGTCCACTCGGGCCACTCCTCCCGGCAGACCTGGGGCCGTGAGCCCCCCCACAGCACCACGTCCTGCGCCCTCTGCACAGCTTCCTCCCGAACAGTCTGGACTTTGGCCTCGCAGCTGCCTGCTTTTCTGCTCTGATCTTGAGGTCTTGGGCAACCTCGGCAGGCTCCCTAAGTCCCCAGCCTCTGTCTGTTAACTGATAGCTGTCACAGGGCTGCGGCCCAGGGTTGACTCACCTGTGACTCATGCACAGCACCAGGCTCAGGGGGAGAGCCGAGGCGCGCTCCCTGCCCGGCCCGGCACTGCCGGCTCTTATTCCCTTGGCCTGAGACCCCTGGGGAAGGGAAAGCAGCTGCCCTTTATCCTGGGGGAAGAGAAAAAGCTCCAAGCAAAGTAACTGCGCTGCCTCCTCGGTGTGTGGGGGCACACAAAAAATGACACGGAGAAATTAAATTGATTCCGCTGGCTGAAGGGAGGGGCTCAGTGGGTCACCGTGGTGAGGACACTGGGCCAGCACTTGGAGCTGACTCTAAGACTAAACTCAGAACCAGGCGGGCAGCAGGCCCTGGACCCCAGCACTTGGGAGGCTGAAGCAGGAGCTTTGCTTGAGCCCAGGGGCTCAAGGCCAGTCAGAGCAATGGCACCTCTCAGAGAATAAATAAACAAGACGGAAATGGCGCTCAACTCTGCAGAGACGCTGGCCTCGAGACGGGGTGCTGGACTGGCTTCAGGGCGAGTCACCCTGAGCCCCGGCACTCCAGGCCCACCGCGTGGCCCTTGGGCCCCTCTGACCTGGCGGCCGTTCCCAGCCCAGCACCTCGGCAGGAGGCAGCCAGGCCATGCATTTAATGACCAATCTGCACCCAGCATGCTGTCCTCACTTGTGCTGGGACAGGAGGTCAAGGCGCAAGGGCCAGATCAGGAAGAAATCTTGCTTAATTCCAGTTAGGCTCATGGGTTCACTAGGGGACTTGTGCTTGTTCTGAGAGGAGACCTGGGTCCCCACTGTGCCCCCCACCCTCCCCGCAGCCAGACCCTGCCGGCTGACCCGAGCTCTTCCCACCGTGGACTCCTCCTGGCCTGTTTTGGGAAATGGTGAGGACACGTGGCCCGCCGTAGAGATCGATGCGACTGGGAAGCATGGCCTTGTCCATCCACGGTGTTCCGATGAATGTTTTCAGGCTTAAGAAACTGACTGTCCAAAAATCAAACGCATTGATTTTTCCAAAGGGCAAGTACAAGCAGATGGCCCCGTGGCCAGGCCTTCGGATGGGTTCCCAGCCCGGGTCTACACCCTCCCTGCCGAGCAGCTGCTCGCCTGCAGGCTGAGGAAAGGGGGAAAGGGCACAGCGGCTCGGCGTGCCTTTCCCCAACACAGGGGCCTGCAGTGACCAGGACAGCATCGCCCACGAGCGACAAGCGCGGCCTCCAGTGGAACTCAGTAGGGTAGCACAGAGCCAGGGCGTGTGCGCAGAGCCTCGGGTGCAAGGGGAGCCACTGCCGATGACGGAGGAGAGGGCTGCAGGGCCAGAGGCAGGGGATCCCCTCTCCAGGGCAACCCCAGTCTTCCAGAAGCACCAGACCCTTTGGATTCTTCCCCAGGGAATTGTGCAGCGCCTGTCCACCCTGGGCCAGCCGTCGTCCAGCTCGTCCTGTGCTTCTAAAGATAACGGCATCCTCAGGGAAGCGCTGGGGTCTGGTCTCCGCCCCGCAGGTGTCAAGGCCGGGCCTCCCATGTGCTAGCCCCGCACTCTGCCACCGAGCCCACAAGTGCCCTAGCTCGTCTTAGATCTTTGCCCTGGCAAGATGGCGACCCACACAGCTCCAGAAAGACCCGAAGTCAGTGACACAGAACCGGGAGCTGACGGTCCACGAGAGACCTGTGTGAATCAGGATGTGGGGCGAGGACAGGGTTGGTGAAGTGGGTGGGAACAGGAGGTGTGGTCCCTGAGAGCTCAGTGATCCTGTGGTCAAGGCTACCCTCCTCTCTCGCTATGCTGTGTGATTTTTTTTCTTTTTTTTTTTTGTGGCACTGGGGATTGAACTCACAACCTCATGCCTGTCAGGCAGGTGCATAAGCCGCTGAGCCAAACTTCTGGCCCTAGTTTTTTGAGACAGGGTCACACTATGTAGTTCAGGCTGGCCTCGCTCATGTTGTAGCCCAAGCCGGCCTCGAACTCACAACACTCGGCCTACCTCAGCTTCCCAAGTGCTGGGATTAAAGGCGTGCGCCACCATGCCTGGTTGTGCTGTGTGATCTTACATGGGCCTACAAACCTCTCTGATCACTGGTTTATCACCTACAAATATACAAATAACATCTGATAGCTCACTACCTGGCTAGAACTTCAGGATGCAGATCAAGCAAGAAAATAAACTCCAGTACAGGCTGAAATAAAGTCAATAAAGTATCATTTTATATATATAATAAATTGCCATGATCATGATGGGGCAGTTGAAAGGTGGTACTCAGTTCTCTCCTAGCTAACTTCTGCTCCAGAGTCACCTGAGGGGGTACACAGGGTGCATTAGAAAACCCTCTCAGCTTTTCTTGGGTTGAAAATTTTCACAATGAAATACTGGGGGTCCACCAGCCCAGGGGAAGCTGGCGGTCTTCCACCTATCCAGGGGCAAAGAGTTTGGTCTCCATTTTGGAAAACAAGTAAGGGCGGCATTCTCACCGCGCAAAAGAAAGCAAAACGAGAACGCATTCCGACCCAGCGAGAACATGTTCCGGTCCAGAGACACCCATTCCAGGGTCATTTACGGCAGTACATCACTGGGAAAGGAAAGGGCAGAAGAGGAGAGGAGAGGAGGGGAGGGCAGGGCAGGGCAGGGCAGGGCTGCAACTCGGCCCGACGTCAACCCAGGGAAAAGACCCTACACCCAGGGATTCCACAGGTGGGCGACGACAGACCCACTCATGCCCACTGCTGTGTAAGTAAAATCAGCGCAGAGCGGCCATGTTCGTACGCTGGCTACAGTTAGGTTAAATAAAAAGGCACACGGGACAAGGAGGAGAAACAGCTGAAAGATCGCTGCAACCGGCCCGGGGTGGGCGTGCGTGGGGGCGGACGCTGCTTTCTTTGTGTAAGTTTTCCCTTTGATGTTGTTAGGCACATTTGTTTCCTAAATTAAAAAGAAGGGTTTTGTTATTTTCACAGAGCGGTACCAGAGGCTCTAATGCCCTGACTGTTTGGCACGGCTGGCAAGGAACCACCTCGGTGCCGGGCACGCAGGCCTCGCGGGCTGCCCGCCACATTGTTCACGGCCGCAGCGAAGGCTTTGAACGCAGCAGTCTCCAGGTGAAGGGCGCCGGCTGGGCAGCCCCTACCTGGCCCCGGTTCCAGCCCATTGTTGCCACCGGCACTTCTGCCAGGACCGGCGGGGCTGAGCTTTGAAGTCAGGGTCACACGGCCTGTGTGCAAAGAGCGGGAGGCTCGCCGTGCAGACCAAGGATTGAGGAAAGGGGCGCGGTGATCCCAAAGGACCCGAAACCGAGATGACCCCAGCAGCACATCGGGAGCAGAGGCCAGCACGAAGGCAGGCTCGGGGCAGATGAGGACACTGGGCACAGGCAGGGCACTCGGGTAGGAAGCCGAGCCAACGGCAGGCGGCCCCGCCCTCTCTTCCCCTTACACCGCCTGTCACAAAAGAGCTGTAATCACTCTTTGTTCCCGGCCGGCCAGAGCCAGGTCAGAGCGCAGGTGACCGCATCTCAAGCTTGGCTTCCCAACCGGAGCGGGGCACGGTGCACAGTGGGGCCCAAGCCGCCTCTGGCGTGCCCCAAGCGTGCTGGCAGGCCCAAGCCGCCTCTGGCTCCCCTTTGATTTGGGGAGAACCTCAGACTCGGGGGAACCGAACTCGGGGATTCAGCAGCAACGTCTCATAAGCCTTCTGTATACCAGGAGGGATGTGGCAAACAAAAACGAGATTCCTCCAACCCTCCGGGCGTCCAAGAGGCCTAAGCCACATGTGTGTGTATGCGGTGGTGATAACTAATACTGCAAATACACAAATAATATCCGATAGCCGTGACTGGGCTGTAGCTGAAGGATGCTGATCAAGAAAGAAATACTCTGAAATATACTAAAGTCAATAAAACGTAGGCATGCTCTATTGTATGAGCTTTCTCTAAGTTTACTACAGCAAGACCTCAGTTCACCAATGCTTCTGCTTGCAAACAATTTAGTTCACCAACAAAAGGATTCGGCAAAACACTGCTTCCATTTGCAAACTCCACATCGGTGACAAATACAACCACTTCCATCTTCTCCACACGAACACAGTCATCTCCCCAAAACTGTAAAACAAATTGAGTTCGTAAACCAAGGTAGCTCTAGGACACAGATCTGATTAGATACACAGACATCCAGGAGCCCTGCCTGTGCCCAGGGTCTACAGGCAAATGGACCAGAGCGGCCCTGAGAGGCCAGGGTGGGCGCAGAGCCGCGCAGAGCCAGTCTGCGCAGATCACAGTGCCTGTTCCGGAGCTGGCGGCTTGAGGCCCTGAGCAGGACCCCTCGGGCTCAGCGTGCACCTGTGAAGTCACTGAGATACACGCTTGTCCCACCTCTGGGCTCCTGGCTCCCCCTGCCCGAAGAGGGTTTCCAGGAAAAAGCGGTCAGCTTTCTCATACACAGTCTTGGGGGCCAGGGGCCCCACAGATTCACCAGGGATGACCCAGGGCTCTCCGGTCCAGCTGGAAGGAAAGTGGTTCTGGTCAGGCTCACAGAGAGCTCCACAACAAAGCCCAGCAGGAGGCCAGGCCCAGGAAGCACCTGAACGCTGAGGCCGGGCGGGGCCGTCGGAAGCCACCGGCTGTGCCACTGTCCCCCTTGAGTTGGGGCCCTAACTGAGCCGGTAGCCTCATTAGCTCAGGGGAGAACAAAGGCGGCAGGTGTGAGAACAAAGCGCTCTCAGGTCACCCTCCAGGCCGGACGCCGGGAGCCACCCAGAGCGCCCACAGCCGGGGACACGAGCCCGCCCGGCACGGTGTCTGCGGCAGTGTTTCCTGGCCACTTCCCGGGATGAGCTCTCCGCAGCAGCCCTGCCCGGCCAGCCGCACTCGGCACCGGCACCCCCGCTGCCATCTCAACACTCGGCCCCTCGGTGACCCAGGAGGCTGTGGCTTCTGAGGTGACGCCAAGGCACCAGGGGGCAGTGGTGTCAGATGCCCTGGGACCAGGCCAGCCCCTGAGGCCCTGGACTCTGAGTGGGGGCCCCTCCGGCTGGTCTCCGAAGGGCAGGGCCGTTGTTAGACGTCATGTGCACTGGGGTGCCGGCCGCCCTTCCACTCCCGTCCAGGCCGCTGTGCCCTGGCTTTGCCGTCGGAGGCCGCCCGCTCGAGCTCTGCGCCTCTGCGCCTCTAGGTAAAGTCATAATCCTCCCACAAAACCCCAGAGCCCCAAACAGGGCAGGAGGCCGGGCCCACCGCGGTGGGGCCCCCAGGGGACTGAGGGGTGTGTCCGTGTGTCCTCATCGGCGTCTGCAGCAGCTGAAACTCTCTTCCGGGTCGGAAGCGCAGGTTGTCTGCTCCTTCCTCCCGCGGGATTTAGAGTTTAAGTAGGGCCAAGTCAGGAGAAGAACAGGGGCCTTTCTCTCTCTCTCTCTCTCTCTCTCTCTCTCTCTCTCTCTCTCTTTCCTTTCTTCTTTCTTTCTTTCTTTCCCAGGTACTAGTAACTGAACCAGGGCCTAGGCACTGAGCTACAGCCCCAGCCCTTTAATCACTTGCTTCCTTAAACTCTGGGTCAGGGTCTCTCCAAGTGGCTAACTTTGGATCCTCCCGCCTCAGCCTCCCAGAGCACTGGGCTCACAGGTGTGCAGCACCACTCTGCTCTGCGACTCCATTCTTGCTGGCTGCACAACCCTGGGCAAATCTTGGACTGCGCTGGGCCTTGGTTTGCTTGGGCGTAGAAGGAGCCCGCCGACACACACCCCGTCCCAAAGAAGGGGACCCGCGGAGATGTCAGATGCCAGGAGACAGCGTGCTTCACTCCACACGGCAGCTCTGAAGAATTCGGGGAGCAGGCGCCGTCTCTCTCCCTCAGCTCAACTTGCTCTGACTGTCTCCCCAGCCTTCGTCCCCAGCCTGTCAGCAGCGCCCACCGCAGACGCCCGCAGCCCCTCAGCTCCGCCCGCCCCCCCAGGCCTCTCTGGGTCCTCTGGGCCAGCACCAGATCCCTGCCCCTTCCTTCAGCGCTGTGGGCCCTGGCTCTGTGGCAGGCACGGTGCGAGGCTCACCGCCTCCTCCCTGGGCCTGGCCGGGGTCAGAGGCTGGGAGGGTGTGGGACCCAGCCGCCC